>PVKH010019145.1:0-14936 GCA_004027955.1 Chaetophractus vellerosus
TTAGAAGTGAATCCACCTAGCATCAGTCAAACTGCCCCAGCTCACATTGTGTAGAAGAGAGAACAGTCATCCCCACTAAGACATGCCCAAATTCAGATTTGTAAGCAAATTGAATGGCATTTTTTAAGCCATTAATATTTGGGATGGTTTGTCACACAGCAATAGGTAATTGAACAGCTTTCAAGTGGAATGAGCACATTTCATGTTAGCAAACCATTTCTGGAAGTCAGTAAATGGTAAAGAAGGAAGGATATTTGAGCACTTAGAAGAAGTGCAGAAAATCTCTCTGTCTCTATCTTTAAGGTCCTGATTTCAATCTTTTGTTTTAATATCATGGGAGGAAAAGAAAGGCTAGAAGCTTTAGCCTTCAACCAGAACCTTCTGTCCTTGGTTACATGTGGTTCGTTGACTCACATGGCTCTTTGAGACCTCAAAACGTTAGAAACAATGACTAAGCTAAACAATTGAAGAGAGGCTCACGTGTACTAGTCAATTCATTCCCAGGATGTCTGTTTGTTACTTGTAGCTATAGTCTTCAGAAATGTCATACCCAGAGAGGTATTCCTTCAAAAGATATGTAAACTTACCTATTTGATTCTCAATAGTTGGCTTCCTCCTAGACATTTGTGCATGGCTCACTTTGCTTTCTTTCTTGGTTATCAATATGAAAACAGTGGCAAAAACTCAACATATACACTCACTACCTTCCCCCCAGTGTGGGACATGGCTCCTGGGGATGAGACTCCCTGGAACTGAGGGATTATTACCAAGCACCAACGAATGATGCATTTGGGGGAAAACCTAGACCAAAAGGGGGAATATTAAATACTAATGAGTTTTTATGGTTAAGAGATTTCAAAGTGAGTTGAGAGGTCATTCCGGAAGTTACACTTAAAATGTCTCAGGAGGATCTCACTGTAGGCCACAGTAAATAGTGCCTCAAGCAGGGGTGCTTCTGAGGGCTCTAGAGGCACTATAGAGACACATCTAGACACTATAGGCAGGGCAGACAACCCCAGGAAATAGGCACCCCATCAGTGGGCCTTACCTTGGAATATATGATGACCTATCTCCCCAACGTAGCAGAGTTAGACTCATTTATAATTTTCTTACACATGGTTCTTCTGCCCCTTTTATTTGAACCTATAATTAGCATTATACCTATTAAATATATGTCCCAGAGACTTAAATCTTCTGACTTTTCATATGCCGGTTGAGCCCTGAATCTCAGCAGAGTTTCAGCCAATATCTACTCTCCCATTTGTCTGACTCACCTAGAACAACTAACAAAAGGATGATAATGGGCAACACCCATCCCAAAATACAGAGAGTATCTACAACTACAAGCAAGACAGCTCCATCCATCTGCCCCTTGGGCTTTAACCCACCTCTCAATCAGAAGCAGAGTGGACATCACCATCCCCAAAGCCTCAAGATTGAGGAATGAACAAACATAAGGGGCAAATGCAATTATGAACTAAAGTAGACTTATTATTATTCTAGCAGTGGAAGAACTTGTAACATTAATATAAAGACAGTGATCATCAGAGGTTCTCAGGGGAGAGAGAGGGAAGAATATTTGTAACATGGAGCATTTGGGGGACATTGAAATTGTTCTGCATGATATTGCAATGATGGATACAGACCATTATACTTTTGTCAATACCTATAAAATTGTGGAGTGCAAAGTGTAAACCATAATGTAAACTGTAGACCATGGTTAGTAGCAATGCTTCAATATGTGTTCATCAATTGTAACAGACCGCACTAATGAAAGATGCTTTTAATGGGGGAAGTGTGGGAGGGGAAGAGGGTGGAACTAATGGGAACCCCCTATATGTTCTATGTAACACATAATCTAAATTATGTAGCATTTATGTAATTTAAAGCTTCTTTAAAAATAAAAAAAAAATACAATAAATAAATAAATAAATCAGTGGCAAGATAAGAATCAAGCTAAACTGGTAAAATCATTCAACAGTTTGTTCGGCTTCTGCTTGCAGAAATACTTCCCCTTTTGAGTCCATCACGTGGTACCACAAACTACCTCTGTCATGGTACTGCATACACAGCACTCTCATACTGGCTCAAGTGCCTGGAAAGAAAAGGCTAGCCCTTTCAGTCTGTGGATGTCCAGCTCGGAACAGTGCTTGGCACATAGTAAGTGCTCAATATGACTTTGTAAATTAGTTCTTAGTAATGGAATGCTATGCGTATTTAAGCATAGCCAAAGCTGTTCCCTGATGAGCAGCCAACTCCTAGAAGAGAAATAGGAAGGGGCTTTTTTCCAGAACTTTTCCATTCACTCTTTCTTAAGACAAACATGAATCCTCTTCCTTATCAGTTATTTTGGATTGTATATTGATATGCAGTTTTGTGACTATGACCTAGGTATAATATTTATTCTGAGTAGTATTTAATAAAAAAAAAAAAATGGGGCCACTTCTCTATAAACAAGTTAGAATTAAGACATGTGAAAAGAAGGCCACACAAGAAGTCTGCATTTAATGGGCTCGTGGCTTCTGTTTAATCTCACCTTTCATAAGAAATAATATTTTTTGACAAAAAGTGTGGGAACACAAAAATTTTGATCATTTATCAATTGAAGAATATTCGTTTCTAAAATCATGATCCCCTATCTTTTTCAGAAGGGAAGTCTACATTTTCAGAAATAATTTCTATCAAAGGAAAAAATGAAAAAGAGTTAGCTCTAGAGGTTATGATAACTTCAATAGAACAGTGAAAGTCAACTTAACAGATTTTCCCATTAAAAAAAAAAACAGAAAGGAGTGTGTCATGTTATGATTGTAAAGCAGTGTTCCTACTCTAAATATTGAATAATGGATTGGTGAAATAAAAAAAAAATGGCACATTCATAGAATAAAATACTGACCAATTAAAAATCATGTTTTAAAAACTATCTAATGACATGGATAGATTATCATGACAAAAAACTAAATGAGGCCCGGCTAGATAGCTCAGTGGATAAAGAGCTTGCAGGTGTACCACATGGGAGGCCCCGGGTTCGGTTCCCGGGGACCTCTCCGAGCGGGCAGACGGCCTTGAGAAAGGCAAGCCGCCGTGGGTGGGGCAGAGCCGCCGTGGGCAAGGCAAAAAGCCACCACGGGCAGGGCGGAGCCCCCACAGGCATGGCAAAGTCACCCGTGTAAAGCGGAGCTGCCGCCTGTGAACTGCGGAAGCCGAGCAGCCCGCAAAAAACATGGAGGACTGCTGCCCGCAAAACATGGAGCGAAGCCGCCCGTGGGAACGGAATGGAGCCACCCTCGAACGGAGCGAGCCACCGCCGCGGAGGGCTGACTCAGCGCGTCGCCGCCAAGACGGAGGGAGACAAGAAGCAGACATAGAAAGACACATAAGAAAGGACACACAGCAAGAGCAAGCAGAAAGGGGGGGGGCGGGATATGTAATAAATAATAAATAAATCTTTAAAAAAAAAAAACTAAATGAGAAAAAGAAATCAGAAAATACATATGGAGCAGTAGCTATGAACCTTTCTTTTGCCCTAGCAAATCTGATAGCTACCATATTCTCCTGTAATAATTCTGTTCACAACAATAGCTTCCCCAAGCACATGCTCCAGTACATATTCAGCAATGAAAAGATATTATACCAACTTTAGTGTGTCTGTCTGTGGGGGAAAACTCTGTTAACACTTCATCAAGGTAACATCTGTGTGGTGAGATATAGGTGATTTTTATTTCTTCCTTTCTGCATTTCCAAAGTTCTTTATATATTCAGAAAAAAAAAGTAAACATTACATTTAAAGTCCCTCAAAATTTAGTTTATATTTTCTATGTTTTCCAAAAACTTGGACTATAATATTTTTATAAGATTTTAAATTATTTTCCAATGTAAAGAATAAGTATCAGAGAAATAAGATGCAAAGTCTTAGGGCATCAATTATTATTAAACAGTAATCTTCTTTATCCCTATAAATGTACTTGCCTCAAATTCTATTTTGTATAATTCTAAATTGCTACCCAGGCTTACTTATTGTTAGTATTGGCTCAGTACATCTTTCTCCATGGCTTTAATTTTCAAACTTTATTTATGGTTTGTTTTAGGTGTGTTTCTTGTAAGCATCCTACAGAGCTGGATTTTTGTAATGCAATCACACAGATTTTTAATATATTTAATTTGTTGTGATTAATAACATATTTGGAGTGATTTCTACTGTCTTATCTTGAATTTTCTATTTGTCATCTGTTATCCTCGATAGATTTTTCTCCTTTTCTTCTGCAGATTTGGGAGTTATAGATTATAATTTTATCCTTTGGGTGTTACCGTTAATTATTAAAATGCATACCTGTGATAGAGACAGACTGTTCATAAAACCTATTTCTTTTCTCTCCTGGGCACACAGTTGAACTACATTTCCCGGTCTCCCCTGCAGTTGGGGCTGGCTACCGGGTTATAGCCAAACCAGTGGAATTGCAGGAGTGATAAGTACCACACCCAAGCCTGACCCATTAATACTTCCATTTTCTCTTCCTTTTCTTCATTTTTCCCATTGTCAGTGTCCTAGGGAACTTTGGAAGCCTTATGTTGAAGATAGTAAAGCATTTGTCAGCCTGGGTCCCTGAATAATAGCATGGAGCAGAACACCACAACCACCTATCTCCAGCACCAATTGGAATTCAGATTATCAAGGAATAAACTTCTCTTGTGCTGAGCCATTGAGATTTCAGCAGCTAAGGTTACTTTAATTAATACAATACTTCACTATAAATTTTCATTACAAGATTATACCTATTACCTCTGTCTGACACTTAAAAACTCAACATGATATGACTATTCATGGACTCCTTTCTCATCTTATCATTGTTATTTAGAGCTTTTTTCACATTCTTTTTAACATATAAAGTTATTTTCAGTCATTAATTGCAATTATGCATATATTTTTATGAAATTCCAAGTTCATTATTGATTCTTGTATCCTATATCCTTTTTCTGGGTTTTTCCTACTTCTTAAGATATAAATAGTTTCTTTCACAAATGTGGATGAGTAATAAACATTCTTTTTTCTTTACCCATAAGCCAGTATGAAATCTAGATTGAAAATTATTTTCCCTCAGTCTATTGTCATCTGGTAATCTGTTGTTGTTGATGATAAATCTGCTATTGATCTAATTGTTATTCCTTTGAAAGTAAACTGTCTTTTCTCCTTAGTAGTTCTTCAGATTTTCTCTCAACACTTGATGTTCTGCAGCTTCATCACAGTGTATCCAAGTATGGATTTATTCTCATTATCTTATTTGGTACTCAGAGTGTACTTTCAATGTGAAGAAACGTCTTTCTTCAAATCTTAAAAATTTTCAGCCATTATTTTTTAAATTAATGCCTCTCCACCATCCACCCTATTATCTTCTTCTGAAACTCTTACTAGATGTATGTTGAACCCACTCAATCTAACTTTCATTTCTCTTAAACTGCTTTTTCATAGATTTTAATTCATTTTTCCTCTGTGCTGCATTCTGGCTGAACTCCTCAGTGTTGTATCCCAATCCATTTAATCTCTTGTCAGTTATGATCAATCTAGAGTTTATCCTCTCTGCTGAATTTTTTATTGCAATAATTGTATTTTTTATGTTCAAGATGCCTAATTGGTTCTTTTCCACAGCCACTAATTCTTTTCATTTCTGCCTGTCTTGTTACAAGATATATCTTTTTAGTATTTTATATATATTTTTCTATCTTTGTTATAAATTTAGAGAACTTCAAAGATGACCTTAAAATGCCATTTTAACCAAAAGCCTTTAGTATATTAAAGTACAAAATGTAAACAAATAAATCTAGAATATAATGGCTCAAATACAATGGAAGTTTTGTATTTGTTTTGTTTGTTTTCTTATTCAAGTAGTAGTCAAGAATTGATGTTTTAGGTTAACGGGGATCAGGAAAGGGGTGAGCCTGCCAGAAGCACTGCCATCTTCAATATAAGGCTTCCATAGTTGCTCTGGATGTTGCCACCTCAGGCAAGCATAAGAGGGAAAAACCATGGAGAAGCACACATGGAATGTTTTCTAGGCAAAAGTTAGTAGTATCACACCTTACTTGTGCTCATATTTCAATGGAGAGAACTTAGGCATATGACCATACCTAACAAGGGAGCTGGGAAACACAGAGAAGCTTGCAATTCTATGTATTACTACTAGAAGAAGTAGAGTAGATTTTGGTGGGCATGTGTCAGTTTCTGCTACAGTACCCAAAGGAGAATTCCATTGGAAAGTGTGTTAAGTATTAAGTGATACCTTCAAAAGTTCTCCAGGACCTTGAAAAACCAGCAGTGGTAAATGACTTTTTGAGGGTAGTATGTATTTTTGTTATTATTACATTTAAATATATAATGTTTCTACATCTTCTTTTAAAGTAGCAAAAGTGTCCAAGGTTCATTTTATGTTCATTCTTGAGATCATGAGATGGTTTATTTCAAATCAGATAGCTGTTGAAATTTCCTGATTCTACTCTAAAGCTGTTTCCCTAATATTCACTCCATCAACCTTGTAATGGGACCCAGAAGTGTTACCTTAAAAGAAAGACTTCCTAAGTCACAACTTTGAATTGAAGTTGCCTGTTTGTTTTGTCTATATATGCATTTTCTGTAACATGTTACCTCTAAATTGATTTATGATATCTTTTCTTCCAATCAGCTTCTAAAAGTCCCATTTTCTCAGGACTCCAAGAAAGAACTTTGACTAGGAATTCAATTGAGATATAGTAATAATAGCTATAATTTACTGAGGCCCATTACAGGGCATGCACCACTGTGTTAAATGCTATCAAACTCATTTTCTCATTGAATTATCTCTATAGTCCTGAAGATGCTCATTTTTATTCCCATTTTATAAATGATAAAAATAAGGCTCAGAAAGTGTAGGTAATGTATTCATTGCCCCAGTTAGAATATGGCTGAACTGGGACTCAAAACCAGGACTGACCCTAAATCCTACACCCTACTTCACACACTACTCAAAGGCATTCTAGGCAAATACATGCTCTATTATTAGCTAAAGATTCAACCCCAAATTCCTATTAGCTTATTTTCTTTAGTAAGCTCAGTTGTGCCATGTGGGCTTCAAGGTCTCCTTTGGCCCATCTAGCATAAGGTCTGAACTAAAACTAGAACTTTAGCATATTGGTCCCTGTCCCTTTTATCCTCATCTCGTAGTTCTTGGCTGTCAGGACCTTTCCACTCTAATGGCAAGAAAAGGAAGAGAAACAGCGAGTACCCTTGGAATACCAGGATTTTACTCCATTCATTCTAAGCAGGAGACTCCCTACAAACCAAGAGCATGGGCAAGAAGACTGAACCATGAAAGAAAAAGAGATCTTTGACTCCACTCTGTTGCACCCCCTTTGTGTTGGGGAACTACTGTGTGACTTTGAATACTCTGTTTTATCCTTAGCCAGATCAGAGCTGCTCCTTCTTCATAGGTAAAGTGAGGACAAGGAATGAAAGCCTTGAGCTCCTCCTAGAGCAGAGATGACTAATCATTTTTGCTCCCTTACCCAGAGATTATGATATTGTCCTCCTTGGAAGGGAGTGCCCCACTTGAGAATCACTGTGGCTTCCCTGAATCTGCACCAATGAAGATTTTGTTGAATTTACTTTTTCATAATTTGTGTTTCAGTTTTATGCTACATTTTCAGATATAATCTTATTCTAAATACTGAATGTACTTTTTCAAGCTATACATGCACCTCCCCACAGAGACTCTGACATTATTGCTCCAAGCTTGAGAATCACTGCCCAGAAAGAAAAAGTGGATATTGAGCTTCTGTGCCTTTAAAACGTACCACATTATGAACTGGCCTGAAACCTTAGAGATTTGAAACTATAGAATGAGGTTTCATAAAGAATTTTGGTTTCTCTCAACTAATAATTACCAGAACATCTTAATAAGTCCATAGCATTTCTTAATAAGTCCATGGATTTTACCCAAAATAAATTGTATTTCCCATTTATAAGGCTAATAAAGCTGACATTCATTGAGTGCTTAGTATGAGACACTGGGCTATGGATTTCAAGCTAAGAATAAGTGATGGAGTTATTTCTTTTCCTCACCCCTAACAACAAGTCCATTAGCAATTATGTTGGCTCTACCTATATATGTTCAGAATCAGCCCATTTCTCTCCATCATCTTTGCTACCGCTCAAGCTCCAGCCACCATCCTCTCCTGCCTAGATCCCTCCTAACTGGTCTCCCTCCTTCCATATTTGGCTCCCTTCTATCCATTCCTTAGAGTGACATTTTATACCATAAATCATTATTATGGCACACCCCTCATCCTCAACCCTCCCTACACACACATCACCCACCACATGCCCATCACAGCCCCTGGCTTTAAAATCTTCTGTCTTAGTTTGCCAGGCTACTATGACAAATAACACACACTGGGTTCTGGCTTAACGATAGGAATTTATTGGCTCATGGTTTTGAGGCTGAAGAAGTCCAAAATGAAGATATCAGCAATTCTTGACTACTTCCGAAGTCCGTAGAGTTCCAGTGTTGACAGCCAGCAATCCTTAGGGCTTCTTGGCTTGTATCTCTGCTTTCCATCACATGGCAATGTTCCCTCCTTTTGTCTGTTCCCCAGGATTTCCACTGACTTCTGGCTCCAGCTCCTCCCTGTGACTATCTTTGACTTCAGGCTTCTAGTTTCCTCTCTTTTAAGACTTTGAGGACTGTAGGTAAAACCCACCTTTATTCAGTTGGGCCATACCTTAACTAACAATAACATCTTCAAAAGGTCCTATTTACAATGGGTTCACACCATAGGGTTAAGATTAAGAACTTTTCTATGTTAGGGTATATAATTCAACCTACCACACCTTCTGATCACTAATTATAACACTTAGAATAAAATCCAAACGTTCTTCCCTGGTTTACAAGGCCCTATTTAACTTAGCTCTCATCTACTTATCCAAACTTATCTCATGCCACATTCCTCTTTTCCCATTACCTAACCATCGTACATTTAATTTTCCTTAAGCAAACCGGGTTTTTTTTTTTTTTTCAATTTCAGTGCTTTTATTCACCAGTGTTCTCTTCCAGAATACTTTTCCTGGTCATCTTTTTACATGTGGCACCTTGTCATCATCCAACTCTCAGCTCAAAGTCACTTCTCAGAGAGGCCTTCCTTGAAGGGTTGCCATACAGTCAGGTAATGTTTAGTATAAGTATATCATATGCAATATTTGGGACATACTTATACTAGAAAGTTATTTGTTGTTTATCTGAAATTCATCTTTAAATGAGAGTCCTGTATTTTATGTGGCTATCATCTTCCCTTAACAACCCAATCACAAATTCCCCCTGAAACAATCCCAGACACCCTCCATTAAATCCTCTTATTTCAAGTTCCCAACTCACCACTATCTGATTTTACTTTGTTTATTTGTTTATTATTTGTTAACCCCATAAGCTTTCTGCATTGAACTTATATTCAAACTCCCTATACTCAACCAGTTTCAGTCACCGATAACCAGTCCCTCTTCTTCTCCAGGGCTTCCTCAAAGTTGATGAAGTTTACATACATATTGGTAAAGCAATAATAATGTATGACTCTAAAAATGTAAAACATATAATCATTTTTAGAATATTTAAAGAAACTTTTATAGGTTTCCATATTATCAAATTTTACATATTAAATATGAATTTTTTAAAAATTATGAGTATTAACTCTTCAATGAATAAATAACATTCTTTTAAATTACATAATTAGGCAAATTTATCACATTAAATCTTGATATTTAGTATAAAATAGATTATGGTACAAAGGTTATCTTCAGGGAAATAAAAAACAGAGTAGCGATACAGTCAGAACAGAATAGCCTTTTAAAGGCATCCAAATGATAAATACTTGAACCACATGGTATGCTTGCACTTAGGCATCTATTCAGTTGTTTCCATGATTGCAAGTTCTCCTGAACTTCTATTCTGTTGTTCTGAATATGAAAACTATATCCAGAAAGAAAAATAAAGAACTGCTATTTTTCAGTTGGGATCCAAATAAGGAACATATAGATTGAAGAAAAGAACACACACACACACAAAATAGACAGATAAAATCCAAGTGTCATAAATTATAGAAGGGAATTCACATAAAAGGGAGTTGTCCCTGATAAAGCAGGTTTTCTTTGAAACAACTACAGAGTTCTTTACCACAGAAAACCAGAAACTAAAAGATTCATGGAACAATGTGGTTTTGATTGCAATCAGATTTCAATTCAAAACCATAAAGTGAGACTGGCAGGCTTTGCTTTCCAAAGGGATACTTCAAAAATTTTGTGGGATACATGCAATGGAATACCATTCAGCTATAAAAAAGGAATGAAATTCTGATACATGTGACAACACGATGAACCTTGAAGATACCTTATTCGGTGAAATAAGCCAAACACAAAAGGACAAATATTGTATGATTCCACTTACGTGAAACACCTAGAATAAGTGTATTAGTCAGCCAAAGGGGTGCTGATGCAAAATACCAGAAATCTGTTGGCTTTTATAAAGGGTATTTATCTGGGGTAGAAGCTTACAGTTGCCAGGCCATAAAGCATAAATTACTTCCCTCACCAAAGTCTGTTGCCATGAGTTGGAGCAAGATGGCTGCTGGTCTTTGCCAGGGTTCAGGCTTCCTCTTCCTTTTAAGGCTCCATGGTCCCAGCTTCTTCCAATATCAGCTGTAAGCTGGTGTAAGTCTCATCTCTCCCGGGGCTCATTTCTCTCCAGGCTCAGCTGCTCTACCCTCTCCACAAGGCCAGCGGTAAACTATCAGGAGAACAGCTCATCTCTCTTCCCGGGCCTCTGCCATGTCTAATGGAGCCTTTTCTCTTTCCTCACATATCTGCTTCTCTGTGTATTTAGTTCCTGGGACTCCAGCATTAAAAAATTCTAAACTCTCTCCTCCGCCGTCTTGTTTTCTCTGAGTCCCCACCCACCAGGGGCCCGGGACTCAACATCCTACTATGTGGCCCAATCAAAGCCCTATTCATAATTTAATGAAAAGTGAAGCCTCTGAAGTTAATACAACTAATATGCCCAGAGGAGCAGACGAGTTTATAAACATAATCCAATATCTATTTTTGGAATCCATAAACAATATCAAACTGCTACAATAAGTAAATTCATAGAGATAGAAAGTAGATTACAGATTACTAGGGGCTGGAGGGGGAAGGGGAGTGGATTGAGTAGTTAATATTTAATGGATACAGAGTTTCTGTTTGAGGTAATGAAAAAGCTTTGGTAATGGATGATGAGGGTAGTACAATATTGTAAATGTAATTAATATGACTGAATTGTAACATGAAAGTGACTAAAATGGGAAATTTTGTGTCATATATATGTTGCCCAAACCATCTTGAGATTTAACACACACTTGAAGATCACTTCTATTTGCAACCGCAGTGATAACCATTTTTCAAACAAAATGTTTCTCCTGGCTTTCTTAAAGGCCAGTTTCCAATCATCAAATTAAGTTGGCACTGTCAGTCATTAAGATTGGTGGAAAGATAGAGCAAACTTTTTAAAAAATATTCTTTGTGTTTTAGAGCATATTTTAATGTATCTGTTATTTTTTAAAGATGATCGAATAAATATTTGAAGATAATTAGTATATAAAAATGCTTGAAAGTTTGCTTTGAAGGGATATGTCTTGAGTGTGCATGTACACACACACATGCACACTGAGAAGAATCTTTGAAAAATCACTTTATTAAAAGTGAATTGGGAATTGAAATGGTTTAAGAGTCATATCAACTTTCTTCTAAGGGCCACTTATCAGCAGTGAACAATTTGATTCACAAGAAGGCAAAATGTCCCTGAATTATACACTTTAAAATGGTCAAAATGGCAAATTTTATGGTATACATATACACGTCACCACAATTTAAAAAATAAATTTTTAAAAAGGCAATATGGCAGAGTAGGTACCATCAAGACCTCTGGAGTGTAGCCTGGGTTCAAATTCTGAATCTACCATTTACAATCCCTAAGACACTGGACAAATTACCTAACCTCTTTAAGCCTTAGCTCCATCTTGCATTACATATATTATTTCATTCAGTTCTCCCAAATTATCCTGAACACCCAAATTGTAAAAATTCCTATCCATACCTCCCTGCACAAAAACAGGAGATGAGTGCACTGCTAGCTTTTGTTTGCCCATTCCATACACAGTGATGCCGTCATCTTTTGTCCCCACTTCTTCCCCCATACATAGTGATATCCTATGTATGGGGAATAACCACAAGAGATGAGCCATGTCCCATCTAGTCTTTCTCCAACGCAGTGACGTTAGGAAGCCTATATGAACACCATCTTCATTCATTATAGATTCAACCTATAACTGAAGGCAGCAAAGCAGATATTTTTGTTAAAGAAACTGAGGTAGCTGAAATGATTAATAGCTTAAATGTTAAAGTTGTGGTGACTAAAACCATAAACAGAATTTTAGATTGTTTCAGGCTGAGGTTTATCCAAGTATTTCAGAATCTAAACTTGTTCCCTCAAGATGGGTTTCCAAACTTGCTACACTTGCCATTCTTGCAAAAGTTTTACTTTTGGCTTGTGTTGGTCATCTTTTCAAATGAATGTGGTTATAGAATGAGTCACAAAAGGCTAAAGTTTATCTTCTGACCCAGAAGTCTGGGCAGCAGGGGCTGGTTCCAAGGAGCAGCCTTGGATAGTTTACATGGAATCCCCTGCCTGAGGTGACCAGTCATACATGCTGTAAATACAGGCTTCCTTCTTATTAGATGAAGCTAAAAGTCTTAAGGAATGCTTCCCAGGGTTCTTGTGGATCACTGAATTGGAATCTCAGATTCAAAAGGGTGAGCTAGAACAACTCTTTAACATTCTGTCATATTCTTGCTCAAGTCATCGTCTAGCTCTTACAATTCAGAGGGGCTTTATAGAATCCTTCATTGCACTGAACTAAAATCCATCATCCTATAATATCCTTACATTGGCCCTAATTCTACACTTACCGCATAATAACTCTTCAAATATTTGAAGAAAGTGTTTGTTTCCTCTGTCTTCTCTTTTCATGTGGCTTTAACCATAACCCTGTTTGACATGGTTTGTTGTCCCCCATTCTGTTCATTTTCCCTTTTACTATACACCAATCTCTTTTTATGTGTGTTTAATACTTAACACTGTAATATACATGCAATTTGACCAATATTAAGAAAGAATGACTACTACTTCCCTCATTCTGGACACAATAATCTCACAAGTAATATAGTTGTTTATCTTCATAGCCATATGTTGAGTCAAAATTAAAGTTACTGACATTTAAATCATTTTAGATGGATTTCTTAGTCATGTTTCCTCAAACTAATAGTTGTGCAATTTATTTGGAGAATAAATATAATTTGTATTTATTTCCATCACACTTCAACTTAGTAGACCACACCTATATTTTTAATAATAATTATGTTGCACAATATATTCCTACCACTTATCTAACACAAATTCAATAACTATCAAATAACTATTCTGAAGTTATTTATAATTTTTATAATTTATATAATTTATATAATTATATTTCTGTCAAATAGTTATATATTCATCTAATTTTACAAACATCCAACTCATATTTCTCTATCATGTATACAAGAATATTATGAAAAACATGTTATATACTGCATTTATATATTCTAACATTCAATAAAAGAAAATTTTAACTTAAGCCTGTTATGACCTGTTTTTGTGAACTGAAACTAGTTCCCAGGATCTCATTCTGCCTCTTTTTGGAAAATTGAAACCACATTTGTCCATTGCCATTCTTTCTGCTCTAGTTCTTCCAAGACTCTTCTAAGAAAACTAAAAGTAGGGACTTTTTTTCTCATTCCTTTTACTGGTTATCTCAGAATGCTTGGACCTAGTCAAGGCAAAAGTAACTATAAGTCACTTAACCAGTTTCTTTACTCTTCCTGAAGTACAGCTTTCTCTTGACAGTATACAGTTTATATTTCTGGTTCAAATTTCATTCTCCTTAACAAATAAATTAAAAATAAAAAGAAGTTGAGAAACTGCCTTCTTATCACACCAGCATTAACACTTCTGAAGAAGAATATTCACAAAAACTGAGGGGAGGTAGGCCTTTGTAAGCATGGTACCAAAGGCATAAATTATAAAGAAAATGATTCACATACTTAAATATATACATACTTAATTTTGTACATCAGAATCCCATAAAACAAAATTTTTAAGCAAATTACAAATCTTGAAAAATATTTTCAATTTAATATCTTCATAAAGATTTGCTATTCTTACACATAAAAATTCTTTAAAAGCAGTTGGAAAACATAGGCAAAACAAAAGTAAACTGTAAAATATAAGAAAAAGCAATTGAAAGAAAGAAGGAGCCAATAAACCTAATTTTTAAGAGCCCATCATTATGAATAATCAAATAAATGGAAATTTAAGAAAAGTCATTTTATTTAGCAAACTAGAAAAGTATTTTTTTGTTAAATACAAAATCTTTTTTCCTTTGTTAAAGGGAAATTCTAGAAAACCTGATATTCTCATTTACTGTGCTATAACTGGAGCTCTAAGAAGTAATTTCTCAATACGTATCCAAAACATTATGGTAAGTGTTTTACATTATCTTATCTAATGTGCCTTCAAGCATTCACTTCATCTATGGCTAAAGTTTATCTTGTGAACCCAGATATCTGGGCACCAGAAGATACTAAAATGGCAGAGTCGGGGCCGGCTCAATAGCCCAGTGGATAGGGCACTGGCATACCACATGGGAGGCCCTGGGTTCAATTCCCAGGGACCTCTCCTAGCGGGCAGACCGCCTTGAGAATGGCAAGCCGCCATGGGCGGGCCAGAGCCGCGTGGGCAGGGCAAAAAACTGCCACGGACAGGGCAAAAGCCGCCACGGGCAGGGCAGGTAGCCTG
>PVKH010019146.1:0-14941 GCA_004027955.1 Chaetophractus vellerosus
GCCCCCATCATAATCTAATCATGCCCAGGTACAGACCAGTTTACAAACATAATCCAATATTATTTTTGGAATTCATAAACAAAGCCAAATTGCCACACTGCCTAACTTGGTTTAGAAGTTCCTAGGGATGAACCTGAGGGAGCACCCCTGGCTCCTCTTTGTCTGCGTAAAGATTGGTGGAATTGTCCTTGTGCGGGAATACAGACTTACTAAGGGGGTCAAAGGACTATCAGTGATTGGGATGAGGGGGGCATGCAGTAGGAGACTCCAAGATAGGCATGAGGAGGGTGGGTTTAAATGGTTGGGACCATGGACCCTGGCGTCTCACTCCCAAAACGTGAGTTTGAAGCATTATATCTCTTCAACAATGAGTTCACAGAGCAGAACAGACCAAACACTTTGCAGCAGGACTTACTGAGTAAATCTGGGGCTTCTGCCTCCCCAGCGCTAGCAAGAGGTTACATTAGCTACATTCTGCCACATAATCTGATACCATTTCCTGCACGCATCAGGGGAAGTATAAGATAGTCAAAATACCGAAAGAAATTGTAAAACCGGAAGAGACTGATCTTACATGAAGGGATTAATTCCATTATGGTACCTAACTAAGTTTGCTAGATTGGGTTAAAATTTATTTTCTCCCCTATTAACTGGTGGTGCGGGTGTGAATATTTGTATATGTTGAAAAGCATGGAGTTACATTTTAATGAGATGGGTAAGATTTTGGGAGGAGCATACTTTTAGGGGGGAAAGAAAAATAATTCCATTTTGGACATATGAAAGTTGAGATGCCTATTAGGCTTCTAAATGGAGAGGATAAGTAGGTATTTAGGTATGCGAGTCTGAAGTTCAGAAAAGAGGCCCCTGCTGGAGTAAGGAATGTGGCAGTCATCAGCAAATGGATGGTGTTTTCGTGACACAGCATAGCTGGCCTCCAGCATGGAGAGCTGGGTTAGGAAGACAGAAGCTTAACTGGTTCTCTCCTTTTCTTTATTATAAGGCTAAGAAAAATGGAAACCCAGAAGTGGATGATCTAGGGGTTCTTAACCTTTTTTGTACCACTGACCACTTTGCCAGTCAGGTGAAAAGCCACGGGCCCTTTACTAATTCCACATTATACTGTGTATTATTTAATAAATATATCACACCCAGGCCAACATGTCCCCATGAGAATAATGTCTTTTTGAATTTTACTTCAAGCTCATGGACCCATTGTTAAGAACCCCGAACCTAGAGTGTGAGTATTGGTTCTGAGTATGAGATTCTTAGACATCTGCATTGCTGCCCTCTAATGAGGGGGGAAGACAATCCTGCCCACACTCTCCCAGTGCTTCATGGAAAGGACATGATTTACACATCTTCCAGGCCAATATTTTGAAAGAAAAAGTCCTATCCTTATGTAACTTCATGGTTTAAAACAAGAGGCATGAGAAAAGAAAGCATTATGATCCTTTGCCTCTGACTGAATACTAACAAGAGCCACTTGCCTCCTAGTTTCTCTCTTTTTACCATCTAAAATAATATGTTTGAGAAATGGGGCTGAATATCCATCTGTCTGTGGGGATTTTCACCACCTTGTGTCAAATTCACGCTCTATTATGAGGAGACATTTAAGGCATGTAACTTGCATTCCCTTCCTTGCATTTGTACTCTCCACGTTTACCTTTACTTTACTCATTCATTTTCCCTAAGTGTGCTCAGACATGACAGTAGAAGTAAATGCTCCATTTCATGTCACTGGGGATGGATGCCACTTTTCCAAGGAGATGTGTTTGAACCCATCTACTCTGCATCACTGACATAATATACAACTCCTACGCTGTTGAGATGTCAACAGGTCCGTTGTCACTTCTGATTCATTTGGAGTTCCTGATTTGGCAGTCTAACTTGTTCAAATGTAGTCACCTTTTCTGAAAAGCTCAACCAAAGCAAAGGAGAAGAATTCATAAAGATAATGATAGGAAAGACATTTATTATGATAATATTGAAAGTTAATATTTTAAAAATAATTACTTATATATGGAGTCACTGTGTTCCTTGCTCTGTGTAAAGTATCTCAGATACTTGTGAAGTAGGGCATGAGATGCCATGAAATATAGTGGTTAGGGCTCAGGCTCTAAAGTCAGACTGTCTGGGTTGGAATTTTGGCAGCATCACTGAGTGATCTGGACCCTCTTTTGCCTTGATTTTTTTAACTGAAAAAAAATGGAAATAATAATACTAGGGATAATAAGTGTACCCACCCATAGGGTTGTTTCATAGATAATACATATAAAGAAATTAGAAAAGCATCTGGTACACAGTAAGTGATCCATAAATATCAGCTTTATAAATATCAGTATTACATATTTTTCTCTTATAAAAATGAGGAAAATGAATCAAACATCAAAGATCTGAAACTGCAGTGATAGGTGGTGTGTCTGGCTTTAAACTAGGTTTGTTAAAGGCTATCCGTCATCCAGTAGCCCAGAGACCTCATAAGATATTGCTAATGTTTGGATAGAACTAATGCATGTTTCATTCTAATATAAGAGATAGTGTTAACATTCACGGGCTATATCGTATAAGTACACGTTTTAGCATTCCCATTTTACTAGTCTTTATTTTATACTAATTCAGGTTGCTCAACCCACATGCAAACTAAACAAGAAAACCCCCAAAAAACAAAAAACCTTCAGTTGTATAAAAAAGTCAGAGCTCCTGACCATGCCCGCATCGGTTCCTAGGCTGCAGAGCCCTGACTTTACATTCTGAGCTCGTATATGTAAAGAGTACTTTGTAGTCTTCTGAACTCTTATAACTATTATGCTGGGAAGCCTACTGCGTGGATACCAACACCTAGGAATATCTGTGCCATCTGGGTAGAAATAAAAAGTCCCTGAAAGTTGATGTTGTAACTCACAATGTAGTTTTTCCCTCTATGTTTCTTGTTTCTAATGTTGACAACCACCCACATGGTACGCGCTGGTTCTCAACGAAGCTCACAGAAATGCCAGCTGGCTGCACGCCAGTGTCAGGCAGATGAGATTGTTGAGAACTTCCTCATAGCAAAACCTTGTCAACGACAAGCATCGTTTCTGAATTTGAAATGAAATATTTTTCTTTTTCCATCCCTTTGGTTTCTCTTCCCACCTGGGAATGGGATTCAGAATGGGTTACTAATTATATCTCAGTAGCTGTGATTCCTAACAACTCCAGTTCTCATATTTATTCAGCATCACACACTTAGCTGTACCAGCTAATACACAGAGATTGGATGAGGCTGTGGCAACCACATATAACCTTGTAGGCAAGTCTGATCTGCCTCCTTGTAGCTCCACCCAGGCTTTTAAAAATATGATTTGTTTTCTCCAAGCCTGGCCAATACACACCATGCAGAGAGAAACTTGGTAACGTAAAATCTATCTCCTGCCTATTTTTGGCAATTATAACCTTTGTCTTAAATTAGGAGAAATGCTCAGTTTTCCTGTTTGAGAATCAGTGACCACCAAAATTCAAATACAAGCATTTTAAAATCAAGGGCTTTTTGTAGTAGTTAAGTTCATGTGTCAACTGGGCTGGGTGATGGTGTCCAGCTGTTTGGTCCAGCAAGCACTGACCTGATTGTTACTGTGAGGGAATTTTGTGGATTTAAATCATTAGTCAGTTGATTGCACCTATGGCTGATTACATCTACAATCAATAAAAGAGATTGCCTTCAGCAATGAGAGAAGTTTCATTCAATCAGTTGATGGCCTTAAAGGGAGAAGTGATTTATCGCAGTTAGAAAGAAGAATTTCTATTTCTACCTTAGCCAGCCAGCTCCTTCATTGGAGCTCCCAACTTGTGGCCTGCCCCATGGAATCCGGATTTGCCAATCTCTAAAGTTGTGTGAGCCAATTCTAATAAGAAATCTTGTAATATTTACATGTATACTGTATATATGTCTACATACATACATACATACATACATATGTATATCCTGTTAGTTCTGTTTCCCTGGAAAACCCTGACTAATACTCCTTTCTTCTATCCCAATAACAACTTTCCTGGTAAGGGCACAGGTTCTAAGGAATGTACCTTAGTTTAGAATCTGGTCTTTTGTACATTGGCGTGGTAATTAGAGCAATAAATGAAAGAAGCTTGCAGAGTGTACAGTATTTGCTTGACGGTATAAAAATACATTATCTTTTACTCAACAGGCATAATGGCACTGGCTTTAGGACCTAATTTGGCCTCAAAAATCTTCCAGCCAAAATCTAAGCATTCTGACTGTATGTATTATGTACATAATGAAAATACATGATGACCCTTTCGACTCATGTGTGACATCTGCATAACACTCTAATACCTTTATACGTTACTGGGCTTATATTTGTCTGCCAAGAATGAGGACTGGCTTAACTTTAGACAATGATGGAGTTGGGATTTGCAAGCTTGTCATTCAAAGTGTCTGTGGTTTATATTAGGTACTGTTAAGAGTTCAGAATACAGAATTGTCTCATGTGGAGAATGGTCTCCTGCCAAGGCTCATGGGGCTTATCAGGTTGGATTCCAATTGGCTCTAGATTTGGGTACAACAATAAGAGGGGGATTGATTGGTGCCTCTCTTCCCCTGGAGAACTGAAGCTTCCTCGTGTCTGCGACTCTTGACTCAGGGCTGTCCAGGAATTATTTTCCGTGAAGCCATGGTTTGGTTTGGACTATCTAAGTAATTCTTCCCTTCCAGTTATATTGTGCATTTCTTTGACAGAACAGCAGATGGGTCAGTACTTACTGAGCACTTACTATATTCTAGGCATCATTCCAAGTGCTTTACCTCTTTAGTCCCTTTAATCATGGCAGCAAGCCCATGCAGTAGCATTGTTCTTTTCCCAGTTCTTGGATGAGGACACTAAAGCACAGCAAGGTTAAGTGATTTCCCCACAGTAACACAGTAAGTGATGGAGGGGAAACAGGCCTTGGCCAGACAACTTTAGACAGTGCTTCTAACAGCTACACTCCGTAGACATAGAGAGACTGCTTTTTTGTAGGACTAGCAATAAGAGAAATTTCCAATATCAGACAATCCAGAAGAGAAACAAGGAACCTCAGATTTTTGGTACATAACTTCCTGGCTTTTCGGGCTGCCTCACCCTCTTCGTAACAGCCTCTATGATTTTGTAATTTGGGAACAATCCTAGGTCTTTTATAGATATACAATTTATCCTCTGCAGCAAAAATATTCTGAATGCATAACATGCACAGAGAGCACATGAAGAAATTGCCAATTTGAAAGGCGTGAGCATAAAGACTCCCTCAACATGTGGCTGTGGTGTTATCAGAGCAGACTTTTCAGAGAATTGCTACCGTTGAGTTTTAAGCCTTACCTAAGAAAGGGGTAGGGTTCCACCTCAGTGTTTGCTACATTTAAAACACTTGGCACTGAACACGGAGTGTGACAGACCGCTGCGCCCTCCTATCAGAGGGAGTTTGGGAATAACTCAGCGTTGCGCGGTGCATTTGATCACCACTGGACATTTCATGAGATGCCTTTTAGGGGAATGTTTTGATTCGCCCCCATTAGGCCCAGTTCCGCCTCACAGTGATGGAACAAGCCCTGGCTCAGTTCAGAGCTGTTTCAGGTGTGTGCAATAGTACAGAGTGACTAGGATTCAAAAAGACCTAATGGAACAAAGGCAAGTTGAAATGCTACCCTTGGAAATCTGTGTGCAGACCCTACCTCTCTTCTGTGGCCACAGCACAGGAGAGGGATGAGCCATTGGCTCATTTGTTTTCATCCATTTCCTATCATTCCATATCACACTACCTGTTTCAACCTGGCTTGATATAAACCTCATTCTCTTCTTCATGGCCTTAACCAGACATTGTCTTAGAAGTTCAGTGTTACCTCCTGATCATTTTCACGGTTGCGTCACACAAAAATCATTAGCAGCACTTGCGCATGATCTACTTGTTGATTTTCCTGCCTGTTTTGCTATACTTAGAATCCTAGAGCAGCTCTGCAGATGAAAGTGTGTCTAAGTAAAGACTCCACATGTTAGGATAATTCGGTAACTAATGGTTGCACTGTTAATTTGATTTTGCTGCTGATCAGAGATAGGAAGGGAATTGGATTGAAATGCATTGCATCTGATTTGAAAATGTTGGTACACATTATCCATCATTATTATGCTATTATGCTATTAACATAAATTATCACATAGAGGTAATTTAAAACTGTTAACTGACACAGGTATATCTTATTCCTGGTGATAATTACACATAAAGGAAGGAGGTCAGGCTAAATGTTGCATGGTATTATTGAGTGGACGATTGATGGACAGTAGCAATTAAGTGATGATAGCACTGAGAAATTACATTGTTCCTAGCATTTCATTTTTCTGTTATATATGAATTTAAAATATAAGATTCAAATGAGCAACAGATTTTTCTTAAGAACACGCTTTTGGGGTTGAACTTTTCTAAAGTCACTCTTCTGCTTCATATCAATTTAATATTGATTTTCATAAGTATTTGTTTCACAATTTTTTAGCCTCAGACATAGTCATAGGACATTTTCTATAAAAACTAAAAAGACTCTAACTCATTCTTCGTTGATTACATGAACTCCCAGTACATTTGTGTGTGGATGAATTGTGTCCCATATTTTTAAGCAATTCAGGACAAAAAATAAGCTTATACTTCTGGAAGCAAGTTCTGACTTCGACTAGGAGAAGTGAGTATGCAAGCAGGTTCTGTGGTAAGGGTATGATTATGATGAAGAAAGAATTTCTGTTTCTCGTGGAACCTATCAGATTATGTACTGTATGTTGCCATTAGGATGTAACTAATGAAAGGAAAACTGAGACTGATTATATGATGGGAGGAAAAGCCAGATGAGGAACTCTGGATTTCTCACAGGTATCTCAGAAAATCTTTAATGCTTGAGGCCTCTCAGCCAGAGGTTAGCTTTTGGTTGTCAGTGAATATCACAAAGAAAATACTGGACAAGTGTCATGCCTGGAAATGCTACAAAAAGATGTCAAGGACATAATATGAAATAACAAATGGCCCCTTAAAAGAATTACATGCTATCATTTCATCTCATCCCAAAGGGGTGCATCAAGCCCAGGATTGTTGCACCTATGAGAATTATGTTAAAATTACTTTTGAGATGGAGATGGCATACAATACGTGACACTCTGGGGGCTGTGAAAAGGAGGATCTAGCCTGAATCCTTGGTGCTTAGTTCAGAAAGGATTTACACAAACTTATAGAGTCCACTCCATGTCACTTTTTTATTCTCAAAATTGAAATGCCAAACAGCAAGTTAGGACATAGTATAAAATCTCTCAGAAAGTTGTCATAGTGCAGACTGAAAGACAATCTCTCAATGAATCCAACAGCTTCGTTCCTAGATATGGTAGCTCAATGTTTTTTTGACCATGAGAAGCAGTTGTTGCCTTCCATTTAGGGCCATAATGCATGAGAAGTACATATCCTTAAGCTCTAGAATCTGTGTCTAAAGGGTAACATATAATGATGATGGGCTTGTGAGAATTGGGGCTGGTTGAAGGAATAAATTTTCATATTCTCATACTGCATCTCCCATTCTCTCTGGGACACATACTCGCTGAGTGGAATTGTCAAAATTGCTGGCCTTGTGCATTTTTTCAATTACCTCTTCCTCTCTTCCTCTCCTCTCTCTCTCTCTCTTCTTGCCTACTCTTCCCTTTCTCATTTTCCTTCCCCTCCCCTTATAACTCTCAACAGTTAGCTTTGTTTAATATCACTCTTTGAAATGGAGGAGAAACAATGTCTGCTATTAAAAAAATAACTTTATAGGATCTATTCTCTGCTCTAAGATCCCTAGATTTTCAGTTTTTAAAAACTTAATTTTGGCTAACAGGTTTTAAGTGTTTGGTAGGTTGGCCTTTGTGAGTAGCTGATGAAAGCTACCCTTCCCCAGGAAAAAAAAATTTTTTACATGTATTTAAACCCAATTTAAAAAAAGCAGTCCATTCATGGTCCTTTAAGTCTTTGTTAACAAAGACTCTTTAGACTACCATGGATTTCTCCTTCCACCAGCTGACAGTCCACAGTCTTACAATCTAATTATTCTCTCCTACATTATCACCATACTAATGATAATGACAACAATACTACTACTAACAATGTATAACTAACATTCATTAAGTGCTTAATCTGTACAGGCACTAGTCTAAATATTAATTCATTTACCCTTTACCAGAATCCAGTGATAAAGGTGCTGTTATCCATCCTCCTTTTATTGTTGCAGATACTGAGGTACAGGGAGGTTAAGGAATTTGCCCATTGATCATTGCCCATTGATCAAACTTCCAGTAAGTGTCAAAGCCAAGATTTGATCCCAGAGAGTCCAGGTTATTAACCATTAGGCAATTCTACCTTGCTGTGTAAAAGAAATTGGGTGTCTCTTCTACTTGGCTTGGTAAAAAAGAAAAAAAAGGTTAACCATGGCCATACAGTACCATCAAATTGTGACGCTGTAAGCAGTGTTCCTTTTTCAATCAGGAGAGCTTCCCGCCTTAGAAGAGAATATTTGATGCTTGCTGTTGACCTACAGTTACAATGAGTCAGTCTCTCAATCAGTTTGCCTGGTAAGCACTTGAGTTGATTTCCACCAATTTTATAGCTTGATTCAGGAGCCTTAAATGTACCATATGTACTTTCCAGAACAGTTTATTTTCATATCATTTGTTTTTAAAGCAAAATGTAACTTTCAAACAGAATTGAATAAAAATGGTGTTGTTTAGGACTTTTGGTTGCAAGTATCAGAAGGCTAACATGCCATAACTTAAGGAGGGAAATAAATTTATTGGATCATGGCCTTCATAAAACTTGTGAACAATGAAGTCACTGGTAAAGTGAGGGTCAGGGTGCATGGGGCCCCAGGATCAATTCAGACAAAGAAGCAAATGCTCATGGGCCTATCTGGTTTTCATCTGCTTTTTTCTCCATTCATTTTCTCTAACTGCCAATTGGCTTTTTCCAAATGGCAGGAAACACGAAAGGCCGTAGCTTACAAGTTTTATATTTTACATCTTATCACAACAGGGAGACAGTTTTGTCATTTTCTTAATGCCAAGTTCAAGAATCCAAGGGAATATATTTTATTGACCCAACTTGGCTTAATTTCCCACCCAAAATTAACAGATCAAATGTGGTTTGAGGTGGAAGGATGGAGTCATATGAAAACACGTCAGCCCCATGGAAATATGTGGATGGAATAGGGAAGAAGCAGGAGCAGGGTGAATGACAAATAGACAAAGCTCAGTGGTTTATAGCAAAGAAAATTCAACTCAATTTATTTGTTTGAAGTTAGCATTAAATTACAGAGGTTACTATTGGACAAAGGACTTGAAAACTTATTTCTTTCTGGATGGATACATTGGGTAAAAAATGGAGTGTAAATTGAACTTGTGTTAATCTGATAGAGGTGGTTATTCAGAAAAAAATATTATGAATCCTTCAGCAAGGATTTTTGTGAAGTGAATAATATCACCCTTAATTTGAGTTTTTTTAATATCAGCTTACTTAAAGTGAGATAAACTTGTAATGAGGAGCCAGTGAGAGTAAGAGGAACTTGTCCTAGAAGAAAACTGTGACTTTCTGCTGAATGGCGTCTGGAAGACTCAGGGGCTGTGATTAAGATAACTTTAAGTAGAGCATGAGAGTGTATGCACAAAGCTCAGTGACTATTTGTCAAAGGTTTTTCTGATGCTGGAACTGTCACCTGGTGCTTTTTAATGAAAGAAGCAAGATGGAATTAGTATGTGTAGTGCTTTGAGTTAACATGATTCTGGGGCAGGGCCTGGGCCAGCTCCAAGAAGAACCTGAAGTTTGAGACAGGAAATTTCATGGTCTAACTACAGCTGCCTCACGTTGCTGTCACTGTGCTGGTTCTAGACAAGAGTGTACAGTACTTAGGAATTATGTCAGTGAAACAGGTTTGCATTTTCTGTGGGGGTCACATTTTCATTAGAGATCTAGACCCAGGAGATGAAGGACAAATTTCTTTCTCATTCTCATTAAGTGAGAAAAAGTAATTTTCAGCTGAGGCTTTATGTATTTGCACATATAATACATGGGTGCCAGAGCAAAGCCTTTCTCCTTAACCAGCTATAGTGAGTGTGAGAAGCAGTGCTATGCTGTGGAGAGACACATGCAGCTCAGAAGTCTGTCATTTGGAAAAATGAGTATCCAAAACTTTTAGCTTTGACACTTTTTAAAAAGTCACTTGCTATTTAGATTTATATTTAATATTTGCAAATCTCTTTTGTCTATCATTAAATCTGTGAACATGCTGATGAGAATATAGTTTATAGTAATGTTTTCATGCCTGTGAATTAAATGTGCGTTTGCACAGAAAGTTCAAAGGACAGTTTAGAATTGAATAATTGCAACCTCTAATATATAGTGAAAGTAGTTTTGGTAACTTGAAAGGACAGCTAGTTGGTATATATGGAGTGGGGAGGGAGCAAGAAAAAAGGGATTCAGTGGGAAAAATGCAAGAAGTATGCAAAATTGGTAAAAAAAATAAAATGTGTTTATATTCCTATCACTCTACCTAAGTTATGGTAATTAATTCCATATAGGGGAAAGGGAAATAGGATACTGGAATTGTAATTTCCGAGAGAGAGAACCCAATATGCTTCTTGGTAATTTGGAATCATGAATCATTGTCCATTATGCCACTGGGAGCCCTATTATATAGTTGGTCAAGAGTGTGGGCTCTAGAGTCAGAGTCAGACTAAGTTTAAAAGTCTTCCGCTATCACTTAGTTGTGACCTTGGACAATTTAATCTGTTCAGTCTCAGATCCTTCATCTGCAGAATGGGGATAATAATAGAACCTACTTCAGAAAGTTGTTCTGATTAAGTGAGTAAATCCATGTGATGTTATTACCATGGTACCTGCTATAGATAGTGTGCTTAATTAAGTCTCCTGTTTAATTATGGTTAAATCTTAAAAATAAGCCATCAATACCCTCTCTTTACTTCTGCACAGAAAAATCTGTCCCAGTGTGCAACATGCCACTTTCTGATGGAAAGGTCCCAGAATTGCCTGGTTATGAATAACTCTTTGATCAGGGAAGAGTAATTGACCACTCAGGCTGGAAGGTGACAAAGTCTTAATTGCCTTTCCTGTTGGTGAGGAAGCTGAGTCCCAGGATGCTTAAATAACTTACCACAAGGCTACCCAACTAATTGGTGTAAAGTTCAGACCTAAAAGTCATGATTTCATCTACTAACTTAGGCTTTTCTATTATATCATTGGTTCTTAATATTCTCTGATGGCCAGAAACCACTTTGAGTATCTGATAAAAGCCACAGGCTCTCTCCCACTCAGTGTGTATCTGTATACACATAAAACGTGTGGCACACAATCTCAGCAGCTTTTCCCTCCCCAGCTGTGATCCCAAATCCCAGGACCCTTGGTTATGGACCCTAGCTGCCATCTTGAAAATAATTAACTTTTGGTTATTTCCATCATTGTTCCCTTTTCTTTCCATGTCCTTCCACTTAGAGACTTTTGGTCACCTTTTCCCTAATAGTCACAGGAGCAGGAGACACAGAAGCAATGACATATCTTTTAGAGCTGGCTTTAACTTAGAAGTCCTACCCCTACATTCTTTGGAAATGTTTTAAGAAATACACAACCAACTCCAAGAAAAAACACATTTCTACCAAATCCCTCAGGAAAAGAGCAAACAACAAAGTTTAGGAAAACCAAATTCAGGAGTTAGTCCAGTGTGACAGTTCTAATTTTTTTTATGTCAAGAACTTATGAGCTTTTCTGTGCTACCCGCAGAAGGGTCCATATGGTGTTGTCCTGGGTTCCCGTCGTAACTTAAAGGGAAACTTAATGTCCAGAGCCTTTGATGTCCTGCAGATGAAGGAGGAGGATGTCCTCAAATTCCTTGCAGCAGGAGCCCACTTAGGTGGCACCAACCTTGACTTCCAAATGGAACAGTACATCTACAAGAGGAAAAGTGATGGCATCTACATCATAAACCTGAAGAGGATCTGGGAGAAGCATCTGCTGGTAGCTCCTGCCATTGTTGCCATTGAAAATCCTGCTGATGTCAGTGTCACATCCTCCAGGAACACTGGCCAGCAGGCTGCGCTGAAGTTTGCTGCCGCCACTGGAGCTACCCCTATTGCTGGGCGCTTCACTCTTGGAAACTTCACTAACCAGATCCAGGCAGCCTTTTGGGAGCCACGGCCCCTGGTGGTGACCGACCCCAGCGCTGTCCACCAGCCCCTCACAGAGGCGTCCTATGTCAACCGGTGCACCATTGCCCTGAGTGACACAGACTCTCCCCTGCACTATGTGCACATTGCCATCCCGCGCAACAACAAGGGGGCGCACTCGGTGGGCCTGATGTGGTGGATGCTGGCCCCGGAAATCCTGCGCATGCGTGGCACCATCTCCCGTGAGCACCCGTGGGAGGTCATGCCTGACCGCTACTTCTACAGGGATCCTGAGGAGATTGAAAAGGAAGAGCAGTCCACTGCTGAGAAGGCTGTGACCAAGGAGGAGTTTCAGGGTGAATGGACCGCCTCTGCTCCTAAGTTCACTGCTGCTCAGTCCTAGGTCACAGAGTGGTCTGAAAGCCTGCAGGTGCTCTCCGTGCCCGTTCAGCAGTTCCCCACTGAAGACTGGAGTGTTCAGCCTGCAACTGAAGCCTGGTCTGCAGCCCCCACTGCCCAGGCCACCGAGTGGGTGGGAACCACCACCGAGTGGTCCTGAGCTGTTCTTCCACGGGCCCCAACCGGAAGTGGAAATGAGGGTGTGGGAAAATAAACATCGGCTTCTATTAAAAAAAAAAAAAACAAAAACTTATGAAATGAGATGGAGCCTCCTGTTTGTCCTCTCAAAGGAAAACAAAATAATTCATTGACTCATCTTCTAGACCAATCTCCCAGAGAAAAAGGGTACCTTGTTACCATAAATGGGCATCCTTATAAGGTGGGCAAGCACTTTTCTCCTTCACATTGTAGCAATATTTCTAAAGGAGGGCACAGCAAGGTGTGCTCACCAGTCACCTTTCAGACACTCAGAAGATGCAAGGCGAACTGGCACTTTGACCAAGGTAAGTTCCTACTGCTGCCCCAGCTCTCTTTGTAGGAGACTGAAGTGTTCAGGGAAAAAGATTTTCTGTAACCCTGAGAATGGGTTTCCAGGAAGGCTGCCGACCCTGTTATAAAGGTTTTGCTACTGTCTAGCTCTCTTCACTGTTTACTCACCATGGTGGAAAGTTTTTAATCCTGTGAGTTTGTCTTTGATTTTAGATTTTTTAGAGTAATTTTCTAGCCAAATATCAATGCTTCCCACTCTCTTTTAGATGTTAAAAATCAAAGTTTCACAGTTTTTAAAAAATTTTATTTAAGAATTATTTCTATTTTGGGCCATCTTTGACAGCTCTTCTAAGCACAAATACTACAATAAACCCACTGAAACACTGGCATTTATGGAGAACAAACAAAGTAGAGAATTATTTCATCTGACTAAGTTGGGAGATAGATGTTAGCTCCCTTCAGCCTCCATAAATCCTATGTATCTCTACTACAGGTTTACCTGAAGAATGGATTTCTGTGTCTTGCTTGCATTTTATCAATTTTGACTGGAGTAGTTTCACATAAAATAAAGAAGTACTTTTCATATCTTTTATTTAAAGTCAAGGTATCTTCTGTGCCAAAGAGGTGACTTTTAGAAATGGAGCTAGGAAATGATAGTCTGTCCCAAATGAGAGACAAATCTAAAGTGTGCTGAGCTAAGAAGCAAGACAGGATTCAAAAACCTCTTACCGTATTTATTTTTATACGTATACTTCATCTTGTGTCCATTCCCATATGATCTGCCATCAGTTATCCAATGGTAATGAAAACGTCTGTTTTATTACAATGTAGTGTCATGATAAAGGTAACTGGAGACCAGCAAGGCTGCTCCTTCAGCTATTCTCTTTTCCTATTGCCTGGCCCTACACACCCCTGGTGCCTTCCTCTGCCCTTCTTTTAAGCTTCCATTTCTATATATCTTCCTTTTCATCTTTTAAAGTTCTTCCTCATTTGTTTCATTGTGAAAAGTATAGTGATGTGTTTCAAAGCACTTTGGAATTAGCTAGACTGAAAATTAAAATCCTGGCTCTGCACTTACCAGCTGCATGTCATTGGGCTAGTTTCTTGATGTTCCTCTGCCTTGGTTCCCTTGTCTCTGAACTGGTGTTATTAAGAGTAAATGAGATTCTATCTATAAAGCCGTATTCTAGTGCTTGGCTACCTAGTATAAGCATCAGTGGAAGTTATTTTTATGTTTCTTCTCTTTAATTTTGGTCCATTACCCTTATTTCCTTTCATTTTTCCCCTCCTTTTTCTTTTCTTTTACTTTCTGTCCTTTACCATTCAGTCTTCTCTTTGTTACCTTAACAAGGTCAGAGCTTATGTACGCCTTTTCCTATCACCTAATCCAGTGAATCTCAAACAAGTAGCTGTATTGGGAAACCTTAAGGATTTTTAAAAACTATTTCAAAAGCCTGAGGGAAGCCTTAAATTGATCTGTAATAGCACTTCATTGTTTCTTTTCTTTTGGCTCCAATTAGGTCAACTCACTATAGAGAAACTGTCGGGTTCATGCTGATCAGAGGCTCTGTTGCGGAGATGGGAAGTTATAAATATCTTAGATTAGAAAGAAAAGAGAGTGGGGGAAATGATCAATTTATAAATACTTTTTTCCAGGGAGTAACATCTTTCAACACGTGGAGTCCATGAGAATTGGGAAAAAGAATTAAACGTTAAATTCTTGGGGCCGGCTCGATTGCCCAGTGGATAGGGCGCCGGCATACCACATGGGAGGCCCTGGGTTCGATTCCCGGGGACCTCTCCTAGCGGGCAGACCGCCTTGAGAATGGCAAGCCGCCGTGGGCAGGGCAAGAAGC
>PVKH010019147.1:0-14942 GCA_004027955.1 Chaetophractus vellerosus
TTGCGGCGACATGCCGAGTCGGTCCTCCGCGGCAGCGGCTCACTCTGTTCGAGGGTGGCTCCATTCCGTTTTCATGGGTGGCTCCAATCTATGTTTTGCGGGCAGCAGTCCTCCATGTTTTTTGCGGACTGCCAGGCTTCTGTGGTTCGCAGGCGGCAGCTCCGCTTTTCACGGGTGACTTTGCCATGCCCATGGGGGCTCCGCCCTGCCCATGGTGGCTTTTTGCCTTGCCCCACCCATGGTGGCTTGCCTTTCTCAAGGCCATCTGCCCACTCGGAGAGGTCCCTGGGAACCAAAGCCGGGGCCTCCCATGTGGTACCCCAGCGCACTCTTATCCACTGAGCTATCTAGCCGGGCCCCCATTATCTCTTTAGTCATAATTTCTTTCCATTCTCTAAATTGATTTATGAGAGCTGCGTGATTATGATTGATTAATTGTCTTAAATCCTGTATCTCTTTAGGATGTTTGGTTTATTCATTTGGCTGAGCCATCTCTCCCTGTTTGCTAGTACGGCTTGTAATATTTTGATGATGTCTAGGCATCTGAATATGTTGATAAATTTACTCTGATGGCCAATTTCTGTCTTTTACATATTGTTATGTTTTTACAGCTCTTCCTTAATACTTGGTTCAACTTATCCTAAGTCTTTATAATTGCCCAGCTTAAGTTACCAAAATTATGCCAAGGACTCACCAATGGAAATCAGATTTTCTTCTAGAATATAGAGAACAGAGAGAGCCAAGGGTGATTTTTGCCCATGCAATTTCTACACTGGCCAGCAGATGGTGCTCATTGGTGCACCTTCCAAAGAGGTTTATCTCTCTCAATTTTCCTTTGTTTTGGTCTGGCCAGAGCTGAGGTTCAAAACTGGCTCCAATGGCCAAATTCAGTGAAGAAAAGTCCCCCAACTTCCCCTCCCTAATCTCTTGTAACAGCTGACAAAGAGGAAGATGTCTGCTCCCCTCTCAGTCAGCTGCAATGAGCCAGGGGTTTCCTTCTGCGTAGTATCTTGGGGTGAGGAAGGGGAACCTTTCCTGGCTGCTGTGGGGGCTTGGTAACTCACATTTCTTATCTTGGCTTCTTTGTCTCTCAGTCCCTCACCCTCTTGGGAGTTGTGAAACATTGTCCTTGTCTGCTGACCCTCAAAGTAGATCTCTCAGGCATCTTTTGGCTCTTTGTCCATTGTTTCTGTGAGAGAGCTGAGCCTTGCCTGCTTAATCCAATGCCATGTTCCCACAATCCTGTGGTTATCATTTTTACTGCTCCTCACTCCTATGTATAAGTATATATTTCCCTTTGGTATAATATTCCTTCTGCTTACAGGAAATCTTTTAATATTTTTTGTATGTTGTGTATGCTGGTATTAAATTCTCTCAGCTTTTGTATGCTAAAAGCATCTTTATTTCATCTTAGTTTTTGAAGGATATTTTTGCTATATATAGAGTTCTAGGTTGAAAGTTTTAATTTTCTTTTTTTAAAGGAGTTCTTCCACTGTGTTCATGTTTGCATATTTTTCTGATGAGAAATCTTCTGGCACCTTTATCCCTGTGCTGGCATATGTCACATGTGTTATTCATTTAACATTTTCTTTTTATCAACAGTTGTGAGCAATTTGATTCCTATATGCTTGGTGTAGTTTTCATCAAATTTCTTTTTGGGGTGTTCATTAGGCATTTTTGATATCTAGGTTTATGGTGTTTATCAAGTTTGTTAAAATTTCAACCATTTCTTCAAATGTTTTTCCTTCCCAACTTCATTCTATCTTTCAGATATCCCAATTTTTAGACCCGTTGAAGTTGTCTCATAATTCACTGATTCAGTTCTTTTCATCTCTATGTTGATTCTAGATACTTTCCTATTGCTATGTTTCAATTTGCTAATCTTTTCTTCTGCAATGTCTAAACTTCCATTTATCAAATTTAGTGTATTTTTCATCTCATACATTGCAGTTTTAGTCTCTAGAAATTAAATTTGGATCCTTTTAATACATTTTTTCCTTTGGAATACCTTTCTCTAATCAAGCTATCTAATCCAGATTTTATCATTCTTATACCCAGCATGTTTCTCCTTAACATCAATCACAAACTTACTGCTCACAATCAGAAGGGATTCCCATTCCTTCCAAGAGACATCTATGTATCTCTCCCATTGCTCTACTAATTATGCCTGAAAGTGGGAATATGCCACAAATCATTCAGTGTGCTATGTATCTTAGCTCCCTACAAGTACACTAATTGCTCTTTTTCTTGACTGATTAGTGACTAAGTGCCATATTGACAAAAGTTTAATTCTATCAATTCCAAGTAAGTTTAAATTAAGAAAAACTACCTGTCTCAGTTTATCAGGCTGCTGTGACAAATACCACACAATTGGTTGGCTGAAACAACTAGAATTTATTGTTTCATGATTAAGAGGCTAGACATTTAAAATCAAGGCACTGGCAGGACAATGCTTTCTCCCTAAATTCTGTTGCATTCTGGGCTGGCTTTATGCAATTCTTGGTGTTCTGTGGCTTGCAGATCTGCTTCTCTCCTTCTTTCTTCTCTTTTGTTTTTCCACTGACTTCTGGATTTTGGCTTTTTCCAATGATCTTCTGTTTTTTCTCGTTATAAGGCCATCAGTAATTTGGATTGAGACCCACCCTGATTAAGTTGGCCACACCTCAACTAAAAATGACATCTACAAAAGGTCCTATCTGTAAGTGGTTTCATACCCACAGGAATGGGGAGTAAGGTTAAGAACATGTTTTTCATTTGGGTACATAATCAATCCACCAAAATAGTCAATAATCACACAATGAATTCTTCCAAATTTTGTCCATAATTAATAAAAATTGGGATAAAAGGAAGCCTTTTTCCATAAAATCATTTTCACTCCTGAACTAGGTGTTAGCAATTTTAAGATATTTCTTTATTAAATTAAAAATGCATAATTCAATACTGATTTCAAGATGGTACTCAAACCTCTTAGAGCTAATGATTTTTAGAAATGAATGTATTAAGTAGAAAATGCAATTTTACTGTCACATATAAAATATGATTTATAAAGGAGAACTGGGTTGAAGTAGTCTATCAAATTGTAATTCAGAACTGATTATTCCATTTGTTCTTCCATTTTCCTTGCTTATCCCTCATTCTCCATCACATCTCCACAAAAAAGAAGAGATTATAAATGTTTTTTTATACTTTACCTCAATTTGGTAGTCTTTTTTAGTTAAATAGAAGATTATGTATTATAGATTTGATAAGACCAGATAAAAAGGAACATTAGAAAAGTACTGAAAATTTTACCTGCTCTTAATGGATATTATGAGGACACTTAAAAAATAATAAACTCTTGGTTTTTACAATACTTACTGTATTGCTGAAGATTATCTCCAGAAAATTCAGTGCACAAATAAATGTACCCATAGCATTTTATGCAGAGGGGAAAAGTACATCACTTAATATAATGCAATGGTAAATAGCTCTTTTATGATTTTTAAAACAACATTCTTCATCATTTTTGGGGATTGAATCATACCCCTCACCAAAGGCAAGTTCAAGTCCCATCCCCTGGTCCTGTAGTTGTGAAAATATTTATAAATAGGACCCTTGAAGGTGTTATTCATTAAGGTACACCCAAACTAAATGAGGATGGACCTTAATCCACTATGGCTGTCTTTACAAGCAAAGGAAATTGGACAGGGAGGCTCAATGAGCCTGAAGTCAGTGGACCCCAGAAAAGAAAGGAAATGGAAAAGCCATGGAGCCCAAATGATTGCCAGCAGCAGCCAGCATGAGAACACTGCAGTCTTCGAGGACAAACCATCCCTTTATTAACACTTCAGTTTTTAACTCCTCCTACTCTCAAAACTGAGCCAATAAAGTGCCATTTTTAAACCATCATATTGTATGGTACTTGTTTTAAGAGCTGGGAAATGAAGACAATCATAATTATATAATATAGGAGGAAATCTAACTTTTTATGTGCCATACAACCTGGCTAGATTTGGGGACATATACATTTATTCATATAATAATAATATTTTAAAGAAATGATCAAGGTAAGAGAATTACTTAGTTTTATATGAATACTTTTATATTAGACCTTTAGAAAAATCCTTTATTTAACAAATTGATTTTATTGATACATATTGATAAAGCATAAATCCATCCAAAGTATACAATCAATGGTATTCAGTGCATTCATCAATGCATTCATCACTTCAGTCATTCTTAGAGCACTTTCATTATTCCAAAAATAATAATAAACAAAACTCATCACCTCTCAATCTCTCTTCCCCTGCCATTCATAGCTGCTGTTCTGTTTCCTTCTCTCTCGTATGTTTGTATATATATTTTGTAAAAACAGTCTTGTATATATAATATCACCCTTATTCATGTTTTACATAGGTTTTACTATCTTATACAGTTCCATATTACAGGTTTTAACTTTCCTTCTAGTAATATTAGAATTTCCCTTTCAAGCACTGTCATACCCCTACAAATAGCTAGTTACAAACACTATCATACGCTTTAACCATGTCTATTCATTTCCAAAGCTTTACAAACAACCTTTCTACCAGTGCTGCACAGATTAATCCTCAGCTTTCCATTCTCTACCCTTCTTCTCTTTTCTGGTGACCTATATTCTAATTATTAACTCCATGAGTTTACACATTATATTTAATTCATAATAGCACAATCATACAGAATTTGTCCTTTTGTGTCTGGCTTGCTTCACTCAACATAATGTCTTCCAGGTTCATCCATGTTATATGCTTCATGACCTCAAGAAAATTCCCTTTTGATCTGCATATTTCTAAGTTAATAAACATTTTACTCGTTATTTCATGAAAGGATTTGTGAAAACCTACTTAGACATGTTTCTGGAAATATGTTTATCATATTTAATTTTAAGAGGTTTTATATGTAATTTTGTGAATTTACTAACACTTCCATTCAGTATTATAATCCAAAATAGGTGGCTAATAGGTGTAAATAGGTGATTACATGATGACTTCCTATGTAGTGCATCCCTCTCATGTGTCAAAATGTACTATGTATTCAAATGCCTGCTGGGTGGTTTGTTACCATCTCAAACTGATAAAATGCACTCTTCACATTGCAGATCTGTTATCCTTTATGATCCTGTTTATTGTTAATGGTGACATAAATTTCTCAAATTGCAGTTTTATTCATTCCTCTGCCTCATGCCACATTAAATCATTCATTAAGTCCTTCAAAATCCCACTGCAAAGTTTCATAATAGTGGCCTTTCCCTGAAACTTTCTGTGAACTTTATTTCCTTATCATATGATCTGTTTGTATTGTTAACTAAGTAGATGCCATAATTCTCCAACCACAGTGGAAGTTACTGTATCCAAGAAACATATCGAATATCTGATCGTAAGATGAAGGAAGGGGCCAGGTGCTAAGGAATGTGGGGGCCTTTAGAAGCTGGAAAAAGGCAAGGGAACTGATTCTCCCCTAAAATCTTCAAAAAGGAATATAGACCTGCCAACAATTTGAATTTTTCCCCATGAGATCTGTGTCAGACTTCTAATCTATAGAACCATAAAATAATAAATTTGTATTGTTTGAGCCACTCGTTTGGATTAATAAATCACAGCAGCAATAAAAATCTAATACAGATTTTGGTACTGGGAGTGGGGTGTTATTATAAGGACTTCTTAAAAATGTGGAAATGGCTTTGGGCAATGGGTGGAGACTGTAGGAATTTTAAGGAGCAAACTAAAATAAACTAGATTGCCTTGAACAGACTGTTAATAGAAATAAGGATGTTAGTGTCTCTGTTGGTAAAGATACAGAAGGAAGTGAAGATCAGGGTAGAGATAGTCTAAATTGCCCTAAAGAACACCCAAATCTTTGGAACAGATTATTGATGGAAATATGGATGTTAAAATTGTTACCTGTGAGAATTCAGAAGGAAATAAAGAACATAATATTGGAAATGAGAGAAAAGGGATCCTTGTAATGTTGTGGCAGAAAGCGTAGCATAAGAGTTTCCTGCAGTTAGGTGGAAAGCAGAACTTGTAAAGGATGAAAAAGATATTTTTCTGAGATAACCAAGCAAAGTGTTGGAGGCATGGTCAGATTTATTCTTGCTGTTTACAATAAAATGTTATAGGAGAGGCATAAATTGAGGGAATAACTGTTAAACAAAAAAGGATTTGAAGATTTTGGAAATTCTCAGCCTCTCCAGATTTCAAGATGCTAAAAGGAAGAGATTCATTGTCGGGAAATTACACTATGCAAGCTTTTGCCTATACCTCAGAAAGATAAAAAATTCAGAGAATTCAGTCATACAAAAGGCTCTTTGAAGATATTAGGGGTTTGACACATACATTTCCTCAATTAAACAAGAAAGCATGTAGGAATCTTAAGGTCATTGTCCCTCAATCATGTGAGGAAGAGTCAAAAATGGAGATGGGTTTATCTAGGAAACTCCCCATTTGTGGAGGCGGCAATTATGTAATGAGTCAATCACTGTGATATACACAAGGACACCCTCAAGATTTTCTTGAAAACTTTATACCAGTAGAAACACTGCTGGCTTGGACCAAAAAAGAAAGAGAAATTTCAAAATGAAAAAAGTCTGCCAGACTCCCAGCATTCTCTATAGGCAGAGGGTGATAAAACTACTGAAATGCAAATGTGCTACCATTCATAAAAATGGAAGTATAACCCTGAGGGTAAAGTCAAGTGCCCAGAAAGGGTTGTGAGCCCATGGAACAGAGCTGTGACTCCAGTGAGAGGAGCCATTAGCCACAAAGTAGTAAAACTTAATAGAGATTGCCTGGATGGATTTCAAGATTGCTTAGGATTGGTAACTCATTTTTTCCTCCCACACTTCTCCCTTTTTGCACCATAATGTTACAACAGTTATGTTACAAAAGTTATATGATAACTACTTCACCAATGCATTTTGAGAGAGTAAAAAACTTCCTTTTCTTTTCATTTCATTTCGTTTCTATTTTTAGTTTCACAGGTCCACAAATGGAAAGAAATTGTTCATGTCAGTAGATTATATCCAAAATCGCACCCATACTTGGTTGACATGATTTAGATGATGAGATTTAGAATTTTTTGCTGATAATATTTAGATGAGAGTTTGTACTTTGAGTTAATGCTGTAATGGTTTGAAATTTTTGGAGACTTTGGGATGGGGTGAACATATTTTGCATATGGGATAGAAATGAATTTTGGGGGGCCAGAGGCAGATCTGTGATAGGCAAAATAATAGCCCCCAAAGATGTCTTTACCCTAATCCTGGGAACCTGTGAATATGTGAATATGTTACCTTACACGGAAAAATGGACTTTGCAAATGTGATTAAGGATGAGAGAGGTGAAGATTACCTTGATCTATCTACATAGACCAAATCTAATCACAGAAGTCTTTTGAGATAAAACAGAAGGCAGAGGAAAAATTCAAAGTGTGAGAGAGACTCAACTTTTTCTTGATGTTTGTGAAGATAAAGTAGGGTGGCCATAAGCCAAGGACTGTGGGTGTCCTTCAGAAGCTTTAAATGGCCCTCAGAAAACAGTTCACAAGGAAATGGAGTTTCAGTCCTATAATTGCAAACACTTGAATTTTGCCAACAGCCTGAATGAACAAGGAAATGGCACTGCTCTATAGCCTGCAGGAAAACATGCAGCCCAGTCCACATTTTTATTTTAACATGGTAAGACCTATATCAAAATTCTAACCTAAAGAAATGTGTAATAATAAATTTGCATTGGTTTAAGCCATTAACTTGGCGGTTATCAGCAGCAATAGAAAATGAATACACTGATAATATCAGCTACTACTAGTACTGTGCAAAATTTTTATGTCTACTTCAGTGGTATACTATTAAGATCCTTCAGGTTGAGTGATATTGGACATATTAATATGTTATTGTTGCCTAGCAGATTACTAAAATGTAATGGACTAAAACAACATCTGGTCATGCTTTTGTAGGTCAAGAGATTAGGACAAGTGTGTCTGGGTCTTTGGTCAGGCTTTTACAATCAAAGTATAACCTGAGATTATATCCTGGAGGTTTGATTAAGGAAGAATCTGCTTCCATGCTCATTCAGTTCAGCTTGTTGCAGAATCCATGCAGCTGTAGGGTTGAGGTCCTCATTGACTTGCTCAATGTTAGCTACGGGTTGCTCTCAGGTCTTAGGATCTCCCATCCTTTTCTGCTACATGACCTCCTTGATCTTCATATCCAGCAAAGGAGATGCTCCTTGTTATTATAGGTCTCTCATTCCCTGAATCTTTTCCGACAGGAAGAACCCAGTACCTTTTAAGGGCTCACCTGACTAGGTTAAGTCCACGGAGGATAATCTTCTTATTTTAAAGTAAATTGATTTGGTAACTTAACTACATCTACAAAATCCCTTCAAAGCAGCACCTAGGTTAGTGTTGTATTGAATAATTGAGAGACAGTGCATGTACAACAGGAGGCAGGAATCTTGGAAGTCTTCTTAGAATTCTGCCTACCATAGACACTCTTTGAAAAGTCTAGAAAGGTGTATTTTAAAAAATTTCTCAGACCTGTTCATGGTATATCCTCTTATTTTTTATGTTTTAGATTTTAAGAATAAGCCTAGGATAAGAGTTCTTAAAGTTTGATACAAGGGTCCCAAGTATCTCTCTAAAGTTATGTAAAAAATTAATATCTGTTATGAAAGAGAATGTGCATTTACCATATTGCACATAAAGTTACAAATATATGATGGCAAGTTGTAATTTTTGAATGTCACTTACACTGAACAAAGAAGAAAATTCTTAGGCTCCGTTGATTCAAGTGGCAGAAGAATCAGAAAAATAGCTCTGGATTTATATAAATGATAGACCCAGCTACACAATTATTGGTCTCTACAATCTCATCCCTCTTGAAGTCAAGTGGCTCTGAACAATTTAATAAAAATTAAGGCTGATAACATTTTGTTCTTGGTCTGCATTCCATGCCAATAGATATGTATCCACAAGAACATACAACTAAAGAGCAAGTTTGTTTGTCAGACTCTTTCTGATTCTCTAACAGATAATTCAGTCAGCATTTTCATCCATGTGTGTTAGTTTGACACATAACATGGCTATCTGGAAGATTTTCCCCATGAAAATCTCTTAAAATGGCTCCATATAATGAACAGACCCTGAAAAAATTCCTCTGAGCAAAATAGTGTTTTTTTAATCTGTTGACAGCATTTTAATTTTCTCCTTCTGAAGAACCTCTGAAGGAGGCTCTGTGGAGAGTGAATGCAGGTCAAGAGGAAATTAAAAGTGAAGATCTTGCTTTTTCACAACTAGGATAAATCTGTTAATTAAGTCAACCTAGAAAAATGTAGGCAATTTTTAATTTACAAACTGCTGAAACCTTGCTATCAAATAAATTGATTAGCAGTAGTCATAATCAGAAGCCCTGGATTAGTAGTCAGTTTGTGGAATCAATTAATAGAAGCATTTATCAAATAATATATGCCTCCAGAGAATGGCAAATTCATTGCTCTGTGCTCCTGGAGATAAGAAACCCTGGACTCTGGGATTTGCAATGATTCCTGGGGATATGGCTCTTGTGTGAGGTTTTTTTGGACCCCTTGTTTTAAGAAATGTGTTCTTCAATATCTGGGCCTAAGTTTTCCCCTTTATAAGTACAATATTTATAGATGATATATAAAATGCCCAGTTAGAATATGTTGTACATTAATTTATTAAAGTGTTCTATCTGACTGTTTGTCCTAAATATTTATAACTAATACTCTATAAGTTGGATAAATATTTTTTCGAAATTATAAAATTACAGTGACTTAAGGTTAGAATTATCTATCATTAACCAGCAAATGAAATGGACTCCTCTAATTTAGAATTTAGGGTTTGGTAGAATTTATTTTTCTTAGTATCAGTGTTATATATTAATGGTTAAATTGTATAATACAGTATCCCAGTTTATATGAATTTTAAAATAAATATCTGGTATGTTACTGCAGGACTCTTTTTAATATATTTGTTAAAGAAATTTCCTTATGTCAACATTTGTGTGTGTGTCTAGTTCCATTTATAATATATGCTTAAAATATTCTAAACATTTTTTTAAAAATCAGGTTGTCATGTAAATTAATCTTACATTGTAGCATTTGATTATGCATTAGGAGAGAAGAGAGTCTTATTATACAATCTATGAAGAAATAAATGAATTATTTAACTCTTATTTTAAAAACTTCAGAATGAAAATGTTTATTGTATCTTTTCTTACCACCTTTGTATATATTCTGTTATTCAATTCTCATCTGCAAAGATAATTTGAAGCAGTTCCTGGTAGAGGGGTCAGTTGTACTTTATTCATTATTTTTGTACTGATATTTTAAACAGTTAAATTTTATGTATTATGAAGCTATGTAAGCAATATTACTATTCTCTTTAACGCCATCTTTCCGATTCTTTTGGAATATAATTTATTCTATCATATCTGCTTTTCTGTAGCATATTTTTCTTTGTTTCATATCTAAGTATTTCTCAGTATTACAAAGTGCATTGCTTATTATGCAAAAAAGAGAAAAGTTTTCAGGTAAAATTAGCTTTTTAGTCAATTATCAGTTCATTCTGCCTAAAAATCCCTTGATCTCATATTTAAACATGGTGATTGCTCCAAAAGACAAATCAAGAAGTTACAACTTGGAACAGAAATCTGATAACCTAAAATCAGATTCTGCTAGGTTTTAAGGTATCTTATATTAACAGATAATTCGCCATTATATTTCCACATATTACATACATTACATGAATGTTCTGAATTTGCATGAACATATTTGTTAAAAATTAGGCTTTATTCTCCTGCCTGAAATGATTTTTTTTTAAAGACAAAATATCTAAAGCAACAGTACTCAATAAGGATAGTGATTACTGAGAAACAGGATGCAAGCAAGATGCATCCTATAGTCATATCAGGTGTATTACTCAGCCAAAGGGATGCTGATGCAAAGTACCAGAAATCTTCAGGGTTTTATAAATGCTATTTATTTAGAGTAGAAGCTTACAGTCACAAGGCCATAAAATGTAAGTTATTTCCCTCACCAAAGTCTGTTGCACATGTTGGAGCAAGATGGCTGCCAGTCTCTGCAAGGGTTCAGCCTTCCTCTTCCTTTTAAGGCTCCATGGTCCCAGCATCTTCCAATCTCAGGTGTACACTGGCATAAGGCTCATATCTTTCAGGGCTCAGCTTCTCTGCTTCCTCCACAAGGCCAGCTGTAAACTATCAGGTGACTAGTTTGGCTCTCTTCAGGGCTTCAGCATCAAAACCAAGTTCTCTCCACTGCTGTGTCTTTTTCTGACTGAATGTCCACCCACCAAGTGGGCAGGGACTCAAAGTCCTACTAATGTAGCTGAAACAAAGCCCTAATCTTAATTTAATCAAGTAAAAGTTAAGCCTCTGTATTTAATACAATCAAATGGTATCATTTCCAGAGGAACAGACCTGTTCACAGACATAATCAATATTTCTATTTGGAAGTCATTAATAATATCAAACTGCCACACTAGGTAACTGTCTTAAGAAAGTTTCAGGGGCCGGCTTGATAGCCCAGTGGATAGGGTGCCGGCATACCACATGGGAGGCCCCGGGTTCAATTCCCGGGGACCTCTCCTAGCGGGCAGACCGCCTTGAGAATGGCAAGCCGCCATGGGCGGGCCGGAGCTGCCGTGGGCAGGGCAAGAAGCTGCCACGGACAGGGCAAGAGCCGCCATGGGGAGGGCAGGTCGCCCGAGGATGGAGCGCAGCCAGCCACCCGCGAACTGAAGCAAGCGCCGGCCGTGAACGGACGCAGAGACCGCCCACAAGCGGGGAAAGCCGCGCCTGTGCAGTGTCCACTCTCGGCGCGTCGCCGCAGCCGGGGGAAGGGGAGATATGTAATAAAATAAATAAATCTTAAAAAAAAAAAAAGAAAGTTTCAAGCCTTTGAGAAATATAGGGAAAACAAAGCAGAAATGGAATTGAATAGTTGGAGCTGAGAGACCTGAGAGGCCCTAAAAGCTGGAGTCCACAGAGGAGAGTATGAGACAAGAATGACATCACAGAGAGAGAACTCTGAAATTCTGCTCCCTAGTATCCTCAGCTGAATAGTAATACACGAGATTCTGAGAAGACTACCACCCAAGGAAAGGACCATCCAAAAGTGTTAGATGAAAAAAATCTACAGAACTCACACATGGCCAGAAAAATTACCAGTTCCCACAGAGCAGAGTAGAAAGATTTTAATAATTCATGATACATTAGGTAAAGCATATCGCATTAGGAATAAGGGAAATTAGTCCTAGTTTACATGCTGCTCCAATCCCACCTAACAATGCTTAAAAGCAATACCTGTAAGGATCAAACTTTTTCCAAGTAACTTAGCACCATACCAGAATGAAGCTTATGAATATTTGTTAGAATAAAAATAATTCAGCAACCCAAAAGTTTCATATTATTCACTATCCAAACAAGAATTACCTGGAATGTAAAGAAGCAGGGAAATGCAAAACAAAATGAAAAGAATCAATCAATTGAAACAGACCCAGAATGACACAAATGATTAAACTAGTGTACAAGGACCTAAAAAGAATTATCATGACTATGAACTATGTGTTTAGAAGCTAGAAAAAAGATTAAACAAAGTATTAGATAAAAAGAAGATATAAAAAAGGACTCAAATTCAACTTATAGGATAAAAGTTACAATATCTAAGATAAAAACATGTATTGAAGGTGTTAGCAGAAGATAAAATAATGCATAAGAGATATGAATAGAAACTATCCAAAATGAAACACAAAGACAAAAATAGACCAGAGGAGAAAGACACGGAATAGACCATCAGTGAGATGAGCAACATCTTCAAGCAATTTAGTATACATGTAATTAGAGCCCCTGAATAAAGGGGGTGGTGTGACTTAACAGAAAGAGGAATATGTGATGAAATTATGACAGGGGGGTTTTCTCCAAATTAAATTGTTTAAAATGTAAAGTCAAAGGTAAAGAAGCACACCAAACTCCAAGTACAACACCCATGAAGGAAACTACACCAAGCATCAAAATCAAAGTGCCTAAAACTAGAGATAAAGTTAAAATCTTGATAGAAGTTCAGGGAAAAAAGATATATTATCCACAGAGAAATACAGATAAGGATAACAGCAGCACTTTTGTAGGAAATAATGTGAGCTAGATGATAATGGAACAACATCTTTAAAGTATTCTAAGAAATTTCTTAACTTAGAATTCTATAAAAGAGCAATATTTTCACAAAAGAAAGTAAAATAAATACTTTCCAAACATATAAATGCTGATAAAATTCAAAATAATCAGAACTGCACTATACACACAAAAAATTAAGAGCTGTATGTAGGTGAAAATGATAGCTAATGGAAATCTGGATTTACACAAAGAATGATGGGATGGGGAATTTTAACTAAGTGCTTAAAAATAAAGGAAGTTTTTCTCATCATCAAAATCTCTCTAAAATGAAATTGACTGTTTAAATGAAAAATATCAATGGATTATGTAATTTATTGTATTTGTAGAAATAAACTATATAGCAATAGCTCTAAAGTCCTAGAGGAGAGAAATGAATGTATATTGCAGTAAGGTTCTTTTTATATTCCAGGTAAAGTAGTAAAGGAGACTTTCACAAATAATGATATATACTATAAACAGTAAAGCAACAACTAAAATAAAACAAAAAGCAAGAGCCAAAAAGGCAAATTAAGAGAACAGATGAAATTGTTAAAAAGGAGTCTCAGGTTTACATCCTGTCAGACAGGGACCACTGCCCTAACCAGCAGGAAGTAGCTACAGAAGAATGACCATCATCCCTTAGCACCCCCTTAAAGAATAAGGGTGTAAACACTCTGAGGGAGCAGGTGGTGTTAAGGGAGGTTAGTATAGTAAAAGGGGTAGGCAGCTGGCCCAGAAGACAACATGGCTGACATACCACATGGCCATGAGACTTCACCTGGAAACCTCCTGAGAAGAAGGCTGCTGGAAGGACACTAAGATTCCAACCATGAAATCCTGTTCTGGGTCAAAGGAAAGCCCCAGATATTCTCAAAAGGCCTCACCATTGGCCCCTTGAGTAATGACAAGTGGGGCAACCAATCAGAACAGCAAACAGACTTTAAAAGTCCTGACTTAGGGTTTATCCACATCACTCACCCTGAAGTATGTCCACAGTCCATGCCTTGGCATGGACAGCTTATTTTTTCATTTTATTGTTTCTTAATAAACTCTTTACTCTCTTTCCTAGTATGGTAGTTGAAAATTATTTATGAATTCCAAAAAGAGAGATTATGTTTGTAAACTAATCTATTCTTCTGGGTGTGATACCCTTTGATTGTATTAGATTCAGCTGAGATGTCTTTGATTAAATTATGTTAAGATTAGAGCTTTGATTTGACCATGTCATTAGCGTGACTCAGAATTGAGTTCTGCCCCCTTGGTGGATTATATAAATGACACTCAATCAAGAACATGGGGACACATACACAAGAAAAGAGAGAAAGCTCCATAGACATGGAAGAGGATCCTGCAGCCCTGGGAAGAAAGCTGAGCCATTCAGCTGATACTTAACAGCTGACCTTGTGATGAGAGCAGAGCAGCTGAGCCCAGAAAGAACCCAGCCTTGTGCCAGCCTACAGCTGAGATCAGAAGAAGCTGGACTGGGACCAGCAGGATAGCCCAGTGGATAGGGCACCGGCATACCACATGGGAGGCCCCAGGTTCGGTTCCCGGGGATCTCTCCTAGCGGGCAGACCACCTTGAGAATGGCAAGCCACCATGGGCGGGCCAGAGCCGCCATGGGTAGGGCAAAAAGCTGCCACGGACAGGGCAAAAGCTGCCATGGGCAGGGCAGGTCACCCGCAAATGGAGCGCAGCCAGCCACCCGCGAACTGAGAGCCGGCCGTGAATGGAAGCAGAA
>PVKH010019148.1:0-14941 GCA_004027955.1 Chaetophractus vellerosus
CCTTCACTAGCCATTGCCTTTGTACTTGGGGGATTCTTGCTGTTCCATTAGAGAATGTGGCAGAGTTCCCCAGGATAGATATTCGATATACATTCGGTTATTGTTTGAATTTCCACCCACCATGACAATGCCATATTGTGATTCTAGCAATGGAAGAATATATATCATTGATGCAGTGGCAGAGGCCCCTGAAGGTTCTGAGGCCAGGGAGAGGGAAATCAGGTATAATACAGGGGCATTTTTGGGACTTGGGAATTGTCCTGAATGACATTGCAATGATAGATAACAGGCTATTATATATCTTGCCATAATCTACAGAACAGTGTGGGAATGAGTGTAAAAGTACAATGTAAAATTAATCCATGCTAGTGGCAATGCTCCAAAATATGTTCATCAATTGCAATGATTATACAACACTAATGAAGGAAGTTGTTAATATGGGTAAATGTGGTGGTGTGGCCAGTGGGACATATGGAAATCCCCTAAATTTTTATGTAACATTTATGTAATCTAAATATCTTTTAAAACAGTAAATATTTAATAAAAATACATTATTAGCTTAACTAACCTGGCTTACTCGCGAAAATCATTTCTTGTGGCTTAGGCAAAAACTGGAGAAAATCGGACAACACTGTGTCTCAACCGTTCTTTACTCTGATTTTCCTGCCAACCCCCCACACACACACTCAGTTTTTTCCAATTAGGGCATACCTCCACACATAAGATGGTTCCAAAAACAATTCAGAATCCTCTGGTACTGGGACTGACATCTAGGACTATGGTTAATGAAATTGGTAACTCCAGTCCTCAGTGTCCAATCTCATTCCTCATTCAGTCTGAAATGGGTTGATATGTAAACCCTGTAATGTGTGTGGAACCCCCTCCCATTCTGCTCCACAAACCCAGTCTTCCGTAAACCCCACCATCTATCTCACCCATTGTCAAAGGTCAAATCCTGGACCTTGTAAGCTCCTCTACTGGAGATCAGGATATGCCATTGAACTGAGGTGTGAGAATGAAAAAAAGATTCTGAACACACTTTTCAGTAGAACACTCCCAACAAATAATCTGTGCTCTAGGATTTCCCAGATGAGGACTGCAACACACAGATGGATTGCCGAGGATTCTCTGAATGAAATCATTTCTTAATGAACTAGGATGTTTTAAATTAATCACAGATCTTAACAGATACATTCCACATTCAGACCCTTTAGGATGGAGAGATCATAAGTATTCCCAGATCCCTGAAACACTGTGTCTCAGACTCAATGAAAACTCTACCTCGTTTATTGTATGCAGAGTAATCACAGTTCAGAGAATTTTTAAGAAATAAGTGTACAAAAGATGCCCACATGGAATGCTCAGAATATTGCATAACAGAAAAGGATCCTACAAGTCATTCCAGAGGTACGGTTTAGAGATAATTTAATCATGGGGGAAAAATTGAGGGAAACAGCTACAGAAAGGAGCGATAGCAGGGAAGCCAAACTAGATGTTAGAGTATGGTGCAATTACTCTACTCTTGAGGTGGCGAAAGGGCTGGAGAGTGCTGAAAAATGGCTGTCTTCAAATAGGTGAATCATTGGAGTATTGCTGGCTCTGTAAAGCTATTCAAAAGGAAATTTCTCCGATTTTTTTCTCTAAGAAAGGCCATGACCTGTAGCAGAGCACACATAGTAAATAGTGTGAGATGAATATTTTAAGTACTTTTCCTTCAGATTCCACCTCTTCTCCCTTAATGCTTCGATTTTGGAAGTCTCACTATTCATCTGACCTTAATAAATGTAGCTTTTCCTACATGAACTCTATTCTCCAAGAGAGCATGAATGAGCAGGCCATGGTTAACCTTATCTTAGAGTGCCTGACACCACTTCTCAGAGTGGGGGTGTAAAAACAGATCACAGCCACCAGAGGATATTTATTTAATGGAAATGAAGAGGACCAGACTCTGGGAAAGCTACCCCACTGATGGTTTGCCTGAAGACATTTGAGTCAGGGCCTCTCAAATCTGAAAGCTGACTTTCCTAGATCCCTGGACTTGAGGCTCTCTGATCCTCAAACTGGCAAAATGTCCAAATTTATCAAGCCACCAGACTGTCTCCCTCTTTTCTAAATTCACATAAATAAACTCATCCCGATCACAGTCGAACATATACACTCCTGATTGGTTAGCGATCTGACAGAACTCAGTCTGGACGCGCACATGCTCCTCTGAAAAGGCAAGAAAGGGAGTTAGGGTGGGAAACAGGAGAGGGGATGAGGAAGAACCCAGGGTGTGAGACACTCACCTGTGGGCAGGGGTGGGGGACAAGGGCCTGGTCAAGGGGAATGGAACAGCCACGGAGGGCAGGGACAGGTGGAAGATAAGGTCTGGATGGAGGCCATGGATGCTGAACAGTGCTGGGAGGGCAGAAATGTGAGGGTAGTGTTAGAGAAGGTGGTTGATGGGAATGAGAGACAAAAAATCCCAGACTATTGTACATCAGTATTTGACTCCATGTTGTGAGCTGAGACAAGATTCCGTTTTTAGAAATCCAGTAGCAGTTATTAAAAGAAAAATGTTCTCTCTTTCACACTGGCTTTAATGCCCACCATTCCAGGCAATCTTTCTCAGAATCTTGCACTAAAAAGAGAGAAGATTGAAAGGTTGGCTTCTGGGCTCTGAAATCAAATCTGCTCCCTCTACTACTAAACTCACACACACACTTGTCCCAACAGTTCTGTCTTCAACCTTGAAAGCAATGATGGTCCTGAGGGGCTCAAACTTGTGTTCACAGTGTGTCCTCATCACTGATCGGCACAATAGAGCCCTGCTCAAATGGCTCAGGTGTAATTTGTTTAAATTTATAAAGTGCTAAATTAAAAGAATCCTTTTACTAGGAAGGAAATTCTAAGCTTTAAAAGAGGAACTTCTTACTGAATCTCTGACCAGCAACTGATGATGCTATTCCTGTCTCAGGCTGATTGGTTCTTCAAAAGTGAGCTTACCCAATCTAGAGTCAAAGAAAGGAGTTCCTTGTTTCCTATATTTTGGGATGTGTGTGGAGGAGGGTCATAGGTCTCATTGATTGAGCCTTGCCTGTTTATCTCACAACCTGTGGGCTCCTGGTGTCCAGCATGGTGGATGGCTCCTGGATGGCAGCTCTGACCATGACAATGATGGTGCTGAGCCCTCCCCTGGATTTAGCCAAGGATACCCAACGTAAGTGCACCTTGGGTGGTGAGCTCTTATGAGTTTGGGAAAAGGAAGGGAAAGAGTTGACTTTGTCACTGTGTCCTGGCCATGAGAAGTCATCTCCTTTAAAAAATTGTCCCATTTTCTTTAGTGACAATTATTCTTTATTTTATGGACCCCAAATTCTTTCTATGGCTAAAAGAGCTTGGATAATTATCCTCCTCACTGTTTCTACCTAAGAAGTTTCCTTAAAGACCCTTTCTTCTCAGTCCTCCCAGAGAAAAACTTCTCCAGGTTTGCATCCTATTCCCTCAAGATCTTGAAAGCTTTTAGAAATTAGGTTGGTAAGATAATTTTCCATCCAGCTGTTCCCATTAATATGTTGAGCAATGCTAAAAAAGAGACAATTTCTCTTATTTTTATGTGGAACGAAAGGACAATAGAAGGGCCTCTGCTGGAAGATTCTGTGTTAGATCTTCAATGGTAACTTGATGAGTGTTTACAAGGCCTGTATCCCTGTACTGGAGGTTTTCTGATGGAAGTTGGGGTTAGTGCTGTCACTTTGCTAAAGCAGATCAGCTTCATGCTGGGAATGACCCTATAAATATGCAGCATCTATGGGGGTGTTAAAGAACTTAAGTCACGTTCTGTAAAAGTGTCATAGGTTAGTGTTCGTTATGAATCATTTCTGAACCTTTCTATACTATCCACTTCTCCTACTTCTCTCCAATCTCCCATCTGAACCTACAAGAAGGGATTCAACTACCACAGGTTGAATTATATGAAACTCTCTTTTTTGTAGGTCAAAAAATAATCCAACATCAGCAATTTCATATGGGTCAGCCTGTACATCCTGAGCAGGGGGCACAGGGGGACTGTGAAAACTGTTCACATTCTGTAAGGCAATAAGGAAGTGGAGGGACATGATCGGGCGCGTTCAGGGTGGTATAGCCCTGGTGAAGCAAGGGTAGTGAAGCATTGAGTGAAGCAAGCCACGCATTGAAGAATGAACAGTACATGACCTCAATGATATGAATTAAGGAAATTGAGCAGTCTCAGAGAGCTATTGTCTGAAAGATAGGTTTACAAGAAAGAGAAATAGAAGAGAAAGTTGTGAGCCATCACCCTTATGGATGTGATCTATGGTAAAGTAATAGAGTGTAGTTGCATATTGAAGGGATAGGGCAGGTGGGTAGTGATATTATTGGTTTTGGTGGTGCAGAGTTGACAGGTGGGTAGATTGGGAAGGGTGGGTTAGCATACCCAAGATACTGGGGGGAGACGTGGGAGAGGGACCAGGTGAACACTTGGGATTTGTGGGTATGAGGTTGAAAGTACAGAGGTGGGAATATTCTCATGGCAATATGACAAGGAAGTGTCACTGGTTTAGGGTGTTGGTTGGGGGGCCATTCAGGACAGGGCACACCTGGAACAGGCTTCTGGGGATTTTGTGAGTGTTCATCCTGTCATAATGTGTTGTATCAGTAGGTGGAGACCACCTAATGAGCAGGAAGGAGATGGGTTCCCATCTTTGGGAGGACTGATTGGTTGAGAAATAGACAGGTAGGGGTCTCTCAAAAGCAAGGGCAGTTCCTAATAGGGAAGGACAAACCATTGTGTCAAGACCCCTTGTTGCATGTAACTTTGAATCTTCTCATCCAATGAGTAAAGCCAGGGTGTAGTCATGGGCCACGGGAGGATGGGATAGGAGGAATAGAATACATCATTCAGGGGGTATTTGGTGGTCAGTGGAAATGTTTTTCATTACCTTTCAGTGATGCATGCAGGACATGGTAAATATCAACAAAATTTATAAGAGTGTACAGTCTGAAATGTACGTTTTTAAAAATATACGGTATAATGCATTTCATCATATCAGAAGCCTTCTTTTTCACATGATTCTTCTGGGCCTTTTATGTTTAGGAGCTATGTTTAACTATCTGTATATCAGTTATACCAATGCTACCATCCACATGCAAAAAGGTTATATATGGGTTGCGGAAAGGGGGAGGAGGTTGGGTATATGAGAGTCCCTTATATTCAATGTGTGACTTTGCTGTGACCAAAACCTTTTTTGAAAACAAAATGAAAAATAGTGAGAAACTGCAGAGTGAGAGGGTGAAGGTGCCATGGTACAGACTGGACACCAGATATTGCAGTGAGAAAAGGCAAAATGTCAAAAAAAATTTGTTTTTCATTTTTGAATATCCCAATCTTTTAATTTAATTTAATTTTTTAGTCTTTTTAAGTTTTCATGTATTTCATTTCTTACATTTAAGCTTATTATTATTATATTTCTTTTTCCTATTGATTTTATTTGGCTATTGTATTGGCTTCAACTTTAAAGAAGCTTTGGATCACAGAAGGGTTGCAACTGGGGTGCAAATGAGGCTGATCCAATAACAGGGCCCTTGTTACTGTTGACTGGCCTTAGGAGTCTTTGCTCTTGAAATGGAAACTTAGCCTATTGTAATGGGGTGCCAAGGATTGCATCCTGAGAGCCTCCTTGTTGCTCAAATGTGGCCTCTCTCTAGGCCAAACTCAGCATATGAATGCATTACCTTCCTCCCAGTGTGGGACCTGACTCCCAGGGATGAGCCTCCCTGGCACCGAGGGATTACTACCAAGTGGTAACTGTCAATACGACTGGAAAAGGACCTCAAATAAAGGGGGGCAAAGGTAAACACAAATGAGTCCATATGGCTAAGAGACCTCAAAGTGAGTTGGGAGGTCTTCCCAGAGGTAATGCTTATGCACATCTCAGTAGGACCTCATAGGCTTCCAAGGTGGATATCACCCCAAATAAAGGAGCTCCTGAGGGTTCTGGAGACACCCAGGTCCTATGTCAGGGCAGATAGCTCTGGAGTTGGTGCCTTATCAGTGGGCCTTACTTTGGAATCTGTGTTCCTGACAGTGACAGAGTTGGACTCAAATATGTCTTCCCTGCACATGGATCATCCGTCCCTTCTATTCAAATTTATATGTGGTGCTGGAGTTTGTAGTTGTACATCCAGAGACTGGAGTCTTTGGGCTGCCCATGTGCCAGCTGGGGACAGAATCTCGGTGGAGCTGCAACTCCTACACTGGACTCACCCAGGACACCTGGGGGGAGATGATGATGGACAACAGCCATCCCAGGGATTGGAGAGAGCCTGCCACTGCAGTCAGGATTATCCCATCCATTTTATCCATGGGCTATTAGCCTCCTCTCAAATGGAGGAGGAGTGGACATCACCATTCCAGACTCCTCAGGACTGGGGAAGACCTATAGACTAGAGTGGATTTATGGGTATTCTGTTATAGACATATTGTAACTCAAGCAATGGAAGAAATTATAACATTAATGTGGAGCCAGTGGCCATGGGATGCTCTGGTGGCAGGGACAGGGAAAAGCAGTTATAATGCAGGGGCTTTTTCAGGACTTGGGGATTATCCTGAGTGACATTGCAACAACAGATATTGGCCATTTTATATCATCATATATCATGCAGAACTGTGTGAGAGAAAGTGTGGTCTACAATGTGAACTATGGTCCATGCTTAATGGCAAAGCCCCAGGATGTGTTTATCAATTGTAGGTAATGTGTCACACTAAAGAAGGATGTTTATGTGGGAGGTTGTGGGAGGGGTGGGAGGTGGGACATATGGGAATCCCTATAATTTTTGTGTAACATTTATATAATCTAAGTATGTTTTTTAAAAAATTAAAAAATTTTATTAATAATGAAAAAATGAAAGACGTTGGAGGGAATCTATTAGCCGTCATAGGTTTTGGATCCCAACTTTCATAGATTCAAAGCTTGCAGACTCTCATGTCTGTAAGAGATACAACAGAAAACATGAAATATAATGAAATTTTCATCTTCTTAAAATCACCATTTCCTTACTTCTGGATGCTTCTTCCAGTAAGGGACATGAAAAGGAAAGATTTGTCTGCATTTCTCACAGGGGCTGGAAGTGACATAGTGTGTCATCAGGATAGGAGTGTTGGAACTTGCACTCCATCCACATTTCCAGGATGCCCACTAAGGTGGTTTGGAGCTGTAGGTAACCCAGGGAAACATGTTCCTATTCTGAATCCATTCCTGTGCATGTGAACCTATTGTAAGCAGGACTTTTGGATGAGATCACTTCAGTTAAGGTGTGCCCCACATCAATCAGAATTGGTCTTATCCCATTACCTTAGTCCTTTGTCAGAGAATGAGTTTCAGACACAGCGGGAGCAGCCAGAACATCAATGGACCCAAGAAGTGAAGGGAGAGCCCAAGAAATGTCGCCATGTGCCTTTTCACTTGACAAGCTAAGGAGCAAGGAGATCTGGCAGCCAGCCCCAAAAAGCTACAGTCCTTGACATTGGACTTGATTTAGACTTCAATTTTTAGCCTCAAAATTGTGAGCTAATAAATTCCCATTGTGTAACCAAACTCATTTCATGGTATTTTCTTGAGCAGCCAAGGAAACTATAACAATCACAATGATCAGATCTGAGACCCAGGGTTTTACTTATTTAGACCAAAAATATTTTTCTGTGTAAACAGTGTGTACTGGGCTCTGATCTAAGTTTTAAATAATTCAATGTGAGTAAGATAAAAAGACTCCTAATCTCATGGAAATTACCTAATGGCAGGGGAGAAAGCCAACAAAAGAATAAACATTTAACAAAGGAGAAAATTTTAGCACGAAATAAGTGCTCTGAAGAAAATATATCAAGGGGTGGGACAGAGAACTCAAAACAATAATTACTGATAAAATTAATGGAAGACAATTTCCAAAATCATAGAAATCATATAAAGGTTTTATAGGGTTTAGGAACTGAAGGAATATAAAGATCTTGGGTGCTTGTATTCATAAAGGTTATATAAAATTAAAATGGTAATATAGTGATTATGTATTATGTGGTCAGTATTATGAAGAGTCATTATGTGCTTTATGTATAACCGTGTAAGGAGTACGTTATTAAATTCATTTTAGAGATTAAAAAAAAAGACTCATAACTTAAAAGATGACCCTTAGCAGAAGAACTCATATTCAAATCCAGATGTTCTGATTCAGAGCCTGGGCTCTTAGCCACTGTCATGGTGTAGTGTCTAAGTGGGTCTGAGTTATTGATAATTTCTCTGATGTTCACATGTACCAGTTTATTTCTTAGGGTGGGGGAAAGATGCTGGGCCTCCTAGTTCCAATACATAGGAGAAGATTTCATTCATTTTGTGTTATTATTTGACAGTTTCCATACGGGTTTACACAAAACTGATTGTGGTCATTTGTTGAGAAACACAAATGTTGTGAGCCAACATACTGCCAGCACGCCTGTCTAGCTGCAAAGCCACTAGAGGAAGGCCACACGACAATGAGGAACTGCACAGCAGTTCCCCAGTTGTTGGTTTCCCTATCAACCTCAGCAGGAAATTTTTGTTCGTACTTTTTATCTCACCTCTGTTTTTCTCTGAGCTTTTCCTAGTAGTAGAGAGCATACCTCTGCAAAAAATTCTAGGTAATAATCAAGTTTCAGCAAAACTGCTTTTGAGGAAGTTGTTAGGATTTGTAGAAACAATTACTTGGCCTCAATCACCATTGTGCTGAGCTCGCATTTTACAGATATAGATCAACAGGGACCTCTGGTGAAAGGAATAGAGAAGAAATGCTTTAACAAATTTTGCTTTTCTAAAGAGCCAGAAAATCCTTGCAAATTCATAACAGTTAATTGGCCCTGGTAGAAAAAATGTCAGAAGATATTGGTGGAGAAAAACAAATGGGACTCTTTTGTTTTTACATCATGTGGGGACCCTTTTGTAGTGGAGGTGGACATTGTGAGCATGAATGCAGCTGTGGGTATTATAGAGAACAATCGTCTAGTAATTCTGTACGTTGAACTCACATAGAAATGTAATAAGGACAGTGATTGTAAACCATGATGCATAAAAGGGGAATAACTGGTTAATGTTCTGCTAACCCAGAGAAAGTGACGCGGGTGCACTGTGAACATAGTGTATCTCATGCCCTCAATTATGAGGAACAATGGTGCATTCTGGGGTAAGGGGAACTAAGAAAAACATGCATAGCAAAAAATAGGTCAAAGGAAAACAATGAGATCAGAAGAAAGGTAATAAAATAAAATTGAGACGTGGCAAGGAAATGAGAGAATAAAGAAAGAAAAAGCCAGGGCTAACAACCTCTTGTGTGTCTGTGTGATTTTGTCGCCAACGCTGATCACCTTTTGGTAGCCCCTCTGAATGCCAAGGCTGGTCCTCGGCACACAAAGAAGTATTAAATTCAGTCCTTCCTAACTGCGATCTTATTGTAAACTTTGGCCAAGGTTGCCAAATAAAACACAGGATGTTCCATTGAATTTGAATTAAACACGAACAACAAATAACTTATCTGAAATCAAATTTAACTGGGCAAACTATATTTCTATTTTCTAAGACTGTCAACCCTAAGTTGGGCCCACGACCCATATAGACACAACACAAGTGTAAACTAGGAGCTCACCACAGAGGGCCTAGACAAGCTAAAGTGAACAGCAACTTCACACATTTTTATTCTTTAACCTTCTCATCTGTAAAGAAGCTCTTTCTAGAATTTGTGAATAGTGAGAAAGATCCAGTCTGATCCAGTGCTCACACTTACTTGTCATCATTTCTGGGGGTTACAGGGAGCTTTGAGCTGGTCATTACTAAGAATCTGGATTCTGCTAATTTTCAAAGATGTCTAAGTGAGGACTTCACCTTATTCTTAGTTGCTCCTATTTTGGGGGAACTGACTATAGAGAGGATTTTTCTGTGTCTGGACAAGGCTGTTTATTTGATCCTACTGGTCATATATGGATAAGTAGACTAAAAGTTAGAAAACGAGTTAGTTGGGTCTAATGCATAGGAATGAAATGGCTCTGGCTGTAGTTTACTATTATAGGTAAGTAGTAGACTGTTGACAGAGAAGTCAAGAAGGCATACTGTGTAAAGGATAAATTGGTATAACTTCTTAACTGGTTGGGAAAGGCAGAGAAATCAGTTCAGTGATTATAAAGTTTTATACACTGAGTAACTGAAAAATAATATATATATAGCCTTAACTTGAGAGTAAAGAGAATAAAAGCATAGAAAATACAGATATAATTGTGTAGAGTGAAATTAGCAGTGATCCTCCACAAAAAGTTTATGTTTCATTATTGTATACTACTTGATAGTTTGGAAGAAAATAAGACAATAAAGCAAGAATGGGTTCATAATACAACAAAGTCTAAGTATTAAAAAAGATAGGGGGTGTTTAGGAGTTGGAGTAGCCAGTATTGTTGAAAGCTGCTGAGAAATCTGTAATGATGACAGAACAGTCTATTGAATTTTGGAATTTTGGGATCACTGATATCCTTCCCTCAGAAGGCGATTTGTGTGGGAGGTATGGTGGAAGGCACAGAACATGTAATTAATCCCATGTAGCATTAGTATAATGTACTGGTTAAGTGAAGTATGCCAAGGCTAGATGTCTGAGTTCCAAACCTTGATCAACTGACTGAAATAAGTGACTTTGGTCAAGTCATTCATTAACTCCTCTGTTAGTTGTTTCAATTGTAAAAGGAGGAAAATTGTATCTACTTCATAGGGTTGTTTTGAGGATTAAAACAGACCACCTGTTTAGCCTTTAGGTGCAGTGCTTGCCACACTTTCACTTAATATGGTGCGAGTTGCCAACATACCCCAAAGCAGCTCTCGTTGCCCACCAGCTTCTCTGTGCAGGCTACTGTCCTAGTCTAAGCTACTGTCATCTCCTGAGTATATTATGCTAGTAGACTCCAAATTCTTCTCTTTCTGTCTGCTCTTCCCTTCTTCCATGTCCAATTAACTATCAACACTGTTGTCAGAACTGTCTTGAAGTTCATAGAGTTCCACAACATGTCTGAAACTCTTAGGACCAGATGAATTTGGGAAATTAGACGTTTTACTTTAGAAATGTAGTAGTGCATTTTACAATTATTAAATGAATATCTTCAATGAGAAAAAAAGGCAGTCACTAATAATCAAACATTTCTATATTTCTACACCCAAACTCACGAATGAATACTCACACTCACGGAATATAGACAATCAATAGTGTTCTATCTCATTTTTTATTAAGAAAATGGTAAATGAAATAGTGGCATGAATATAATTAAAATGTAAGTACATTTTTTCTGAAGGAAAATATTCAGTATACCTTGAATGTCTATGAAGCTCACAGGAAACTGAATTGTCAGCTAATGAGCATTTACATGTATTACATCTGATGGCTTGATCGGTCTCAAAGAATGAGGTACAGAAAGTTCATTATTTCTATCAGGTTGGGCAGATCATTTCATGATTTCACAGAATGAGGTCCACAAAGGTTGCAGGAGCTTCGCTAGACTTCCATTTGCAGACTCCTCTCAGTGCTGTCCCCTTTTGTCTCAGCAGGGTCTCTCTGAGGAAACTGCCACCTGGTGAATGCACTTTGTTCAAGGTCCTAGGTAACCATCCCCTATTCTCACCATGTCCTCTTTGAGAACTTTCATCCTGTGCTCTCAGTGTCCCCACTGCCATGTTCCCATCACTCAAGGAGCCTCATTGTCACGGCTCAGTATTTTGTGGCTGTCAGCTTCCCCTGAATTATTTAGAAATTTATCTGATATAATAATGTGGTTTGATAATTTTCTCTTCTCATTAGTGACTTAATAGTGAAACTTTCATCTGCTTGTTGATTTGCAGAAATCAACCTAGTCCAAAGTTTGTGACAAATTTTTTTAATCTTAATCATTTAATTATTAGTATCATGATAAGCCCTAGCAAATGACTTCTTAGATTCCCAGGCCTCTGTAAATTTCAGCAAGCACAGAGGTTTTAAACTGTTTATTCCTGCCATTCATGGAACAAAAGTATTCCTTGGTCTCAAGGCTGCAATACAGGTGTCAAATTGGGGTGTATTAAAAGCCAAACTCTTTTCTTTGAGCAAGAACTTCAGGCGTGGAGTGTGTGGAGCAGTTGAATGGAAACAAAAAAATTTTACAGTTTTCTCACCATCTGGCTTGCCTTTAGTAAACTTAAGGCACTGGTAAAAAGCAATTATTACACCAGTCATAAAATAGTTCCCTGGTTATTATTATTTTTTGGAAAATAATACATAAGTAAAATACACCTTTTAGACAACCTGGATTTGGGCTTTTCCAATCTCTGCCCTGTGCTTTGTGTGAAACGCAGTACATCAACAGTTTTGGATTCTCTCTCATTAGACCTTTTGAATGTGCTTTAAGAGATTTGGTCTCAATACAGAGCTGTTTTTCCAGCAAAAATAAATTTCTTCAGGACCAAAGTTGTCATCAGGTAAACCATTGGAAAAGCATTCAATAGCAATTTTCTGCTACTTCATAATTAACAGAGGCTTGACAGAATAACAGATTTTTCAGATGATTTATCATGGTGGTTCTCACCTAGGGACAATTTTGCTCTCCCAGGGGACATTTGCTTGATGCCTGGAAACAGTTTTTGGTTGTCACGACTGGGGAAGTATTACTGGTATCTGGTGGTTAGAGGCCAGGATATTCTTAAACATTCTTCAATGCACAGGACAGCTCCTGTGGGAATACAGAAATATCTCATCCAATGTTTAATAGTGCCAGGTTTGAGAATACTCACTTATACAGTGAAGTTTCTAAACATTTTAGATACTCACCTTCCAGTTCATTTCTTCAAGGTTTATTTTGCTTGTTTCTGTACCAAAAAATTAGATAGTAGAATAAGTTTGCCACTTTGTTGTTGAATCCCTTCAATCAATCAAGTTCAAGATTTCTTTTTTTTTAATCTTTTGTAATGCGTTTTTGGTCATCACCATTTCTGTTGACTTTGATGACTTGCCTTTATGTTGTTAGGTCATTAATGGGATGACTGCCACAAGAATTTTTCAGCAAAATGCCTCACACCTTTGTGGTAGTTGTACATTCTCTAAAATCAATCAAGTCAGATGTTTCTGTTTATTCTTCTCTCTTTTAACCCCAGACTATTTTTAACTCTTTTTGGCTTAATTAAACTTAAAGACAAAGCATTGAAAGATGTATAAGCATATATATGTATCTATACCTATATATACACATATGTAGATTTACATTTTAAGCAGTCTATATCTACCTTTCTATTTTAAGCTACAGAAACACATGTCACTTGTAAGAGTCTTAGCTGTTGTTGTAGATTCATCTGACCCCTTACCTCATCAGCTCAGTTTTGCCAAATGAGTTTTAGCACCTAACTATGAAAGAAAGCTGATTTGTTGAATTTAGAAATGTTGATATGAAATGGTGGCCTTGTGTTGATTTTAATCTGCTTAAAACTCTTCAATGGTTTCTCAATACATTTAGGATAAATGTAAAACCTAATATTATCTACAAAGCTTTGAGGTACCTGACTCCATATCTTCAGTCTAATCTTTTACCCTCCTTCCCCTCATTCTCAGTTTTTCAGTGACATGTTTCTTTCTGGTTTCTTCAACAAATTCAATCTTTTCAAGCCTTTGCTCATGAAATATGTCCCCCTTTTATCCCACATGTATACACCCACACCCCACCTTTCCCCCAATTAAGATCTGTCATGTCACAAATGTCACTCTTCAGAGTTCTTCTCTGGTGCTTCAACATAATTTAGATGGTTCTATTACTCTGTTACGGAAATCCACTCTTTCCTTTTAGACATTTCTCACTCCTGTATAAATTCTGGTGTGGGTTTTGTTTATCAATTTCACTGAGATAAATGAAATAGAGGGGAGATGTCTGTTTTCAGCTTTTCAAATTCCCAGGGGGAGGCAAGTCTTGGCACAAGGTCAGCACAAATGTGTTTACACAAGGAAGGAGGTGGGAGGCATTTGCAGGGGTTCTTAATCTTTTTTTCCCACAGACCCCTTTGCCAAGAAGGTTGAAAACCGTGGATCCCACCACGTCCATACAATACTGTGTATTAATTTAATAAATACATCACACACCTCACCAATACGTCCCCACGAGAAGACCATTATTTTGAATTCAATTTCAAGCTCACAGACCCCTTGTTAAACCTCTGATTTAGAGGAACGGGGCAGAGCAGGGCGCAGGGGTTTTCTTCTGGGTGGAGGCTTCCAGGAGGAGGCGGGGCAGGCCATGGTGGGCACAGCCCCTCACCCAGCTCTACCTGGAGGATCCAGCCAAGCCCCTCCCGAGGGCGCACCCCACAGGAAACAGCGCCCCCCGGAGGGGCGGGGCCTCCCTGCCGGAGGTGGGGCTGCGGGGAGACAAGATCGTCGTGGGGCTCATCCCTGGAGCCCCGAATAAGAGGGTGTAGCTGTCAGTCTCTTCCCTGAGGCCGCCATCTGAGTGATCATGTCCCCACAGCCCATTTCACAGAGCAGGCAAAGACTGAGTGTCACTTCACCAACGGGAAGGAGCAGGTGCAGCTCCTGGAGAGATACATCCATAATGGGGAGGAGATCCTGCGCTTCGACAGCCACATGGGGGAGTTCGTGGCCCTGACGGAGCTGGGGCGGCCAGAGGCCAAGTACTGGAACAGCCAGAAGGACCTCGTGGAGCGGAAGCGGGCGGAGGTGGAAACTTTTTGCAGATACAACTATGGCGTTTTTGAGAGCTTCACGGTGCAGCGGCGAGGTGAGCGCAGCTGGGGGGTCTGGTGTACCCGAGGGACAGGGGGTTGTGGGGAGTCGCCCAGGTCAGGAGGTTCAGGTGGGGGGGGGCGTCGGAGATAGGGCGTGCACTTCCCCGTGTGAGTGTGTGTGTGAGTGTGAA
>PVKH010019149.1:0-14971 GCA_004027955.1 Chaetophractus vellerosus
ACCTCTCCTAGCGGGCAGACCGCCTTGAGAATGGCAAGCCGCCATGGGCGGGCCAGAGCCGCCGTGGGCAGGGCAAGAAGCTGCCACGGACAGGGCAAGAGCAGCCACGGGCAGGCCAGGTCGCCCGCGGATAGAGCGCAAACTGAAAGCCGGCCGTGAACGGACGCAGAGACCGCCCACAAGCGGGGAAAGCCGCGCCTGCGCAGTGACCACTCTTGGCGCGTCGCCACAGCGGGGGGGAAAGGGGAGATATGTAATAAAATAAATAAATCTTTAAAAAAAAAAAAAATATGTCAGCCAGGCTTACAGTCTTCTGAAGGCTTGACTAACTGGAGGATCCCCTTCCAGGATGGCTCACTCACATAGCTTCAGTTTGTCCCTGGCTGGCAGGAGGCCTCAGTTTTTTGCCATGGCCTCTCCATGGGAGTCCTTGAGGGTATTCATTACATGGTAGCTGCCTTATCCCAGTGATCCCAGGGAAAGAGCACATAGGAAGCTGAAGTACCATTTGTGACCTAGTCTAAGAAGTCACACACCATCACTTCCACCATACCCTTTTTGTTAGACATCAGTCACTAAGTCCCACTGACAAAACAGGAGATGAATTAAGCTCCACTTCTTGAAGAAGTGTTGAAAATTTTGCGGATATATATAGAAATATTTTTTTTTCTATTAGAGAACTTGTAGATTTACAGGATAATCATGCCTAAAATACAAAGTTCACATATACCACCCTACCATTAACACCTTGCTCGATACATTTGTTACAATTCATGAAAGAACATTTATGGAATTGTACTATTAACTATAGTACATTATTTACAATGGGGTTCACTGTGTTGTACAGTCCTACATTGTATTTTTAAATTTTTATTCTAGTAACATGTATACAACCTAAAATTTCCTTTTTTAACCACACTGACATATATAATTCAGTGCTGTTAATTACATTAACAATGTTGTGCAGCTTTTACCAGTATCCATTATCAAAGCTTTCCAATCAACCCACGTAGAAACTCTGTGAAATGTATATGCCAGATTCTGACTGTATGAGTTTGCTTATTCTAAGTATTTCACATAAAAGAAATCATATAGTATTTGTCCTTTTGTGTCTGGCTTATTTCACTCAATGTGATGTCTTCGGGATTCATCCATGTTGTCATGTGTATAAGGACTTCATTCCTTTTTAGGGCTGAATAATATTCCATTATATGTATATGCCATAATTTATTTATCCATTCATCCATTGGTGGACACTTGGGTTCCTTCATCTTTTTGTAATTGTGAATAATGCCTCAGTGAACATTGGTATGCAAATACTCATTTGAATTCCTGCTTTCAATTTTCAATTTGGGGTATATACCTAGAAGTAGGACTGTTGGGTTATGTTAGATGTATGTTTTATACTTAACTTTCTGAGGAACTGCCCAACTGTCTTCCACAGTGGTTGCACCATTTTACGTTCCCACCAACAATGAATGAGTATTCTTATTTCTCCACATCTTCTCCAATTCTTGTTTTGTTTTGTTTTTTAATAGTAGCCATTCTAGTGGGTGTGGAATGGTATCTCATTGTGGTGTTGATTGAATTTCCTTAATAGCTGGTGATGTTGAGCATCTCTTTATGTGCTTATTGGCTGTTTATATATCTTCTTGGTGAAATATCTATTCAAGACCTTTGCCCATTTTTTAATTGGGTTGTTTTTCTTTTTATTATTGAGTTGTAAGATTTCTTTATATATTCTGAGTATTAAACTCTGATCAAATATATGGTTTCCAAATATTTTCCCATTGAGTGGGTTTTCTTTTTGCTTTCATGATAAATTCCTTGAATGCAGAAAAGGTTTTAATTTTGATGATGTCCCATTTATCTATTTTTTGCTTTTGTTGCTTGTACTTTGGGTGTAAAGTATAAGAAACCGCTGGCTAACACAGGGTCCAGAAGATGCTCCCCTACATTTTCTTCTAAGAGATTTATAGTTCTGGTTCTTATATTAGGTCTCTGATCCATTTGGAGTTGATTTTTGTATATGAGTTGACGTAGGGGTCCACCTTCATTCTTTTGCATATGGATATCCAGTTCTCCTAGCACCATTTGTTGAAGAGACTCTTCTTTCCCAATTGAATAGACTTGGCAGCCTTGTCAGATATCAATAGCCAAGAGATGAAGGCCTATTTCTGAACTCTCAATTCGATTCCATTGGTCTTTATGTCTATCCTTGTGTCTATACTATGCAGTTTTGACCACTGTAGCTTTGTAATAAGTTTTAAAGTCAGGCAGTATAAGTCCTCCAACTTTGCTCTTCTTTTCCAAGATGTTTTTGACTATTTGGGTTCCCTTACTCTTGCAAATATCTGATAATTGGCTTTTCCATTTCTGAAAAGAAGGCTGTTGGAATTTTGGCTGGGATTGCATTGAATGTGAAAATCACTTTGGGTAAAATTGGCATCTGAATAATATTTACTCTTCCATGAGCATGGAATGTACTTGCATTAATTTAGGTCTTCTTTGACTTCTTTTAGTAATGTTTTGAAGTTTTCTATGTGTAAGTCCTTTATACTCTTTAAATTTACTCCTAGATACTTGATTCTTTTAGTTGCTATTGTGAATGGAATTTTTTTCTTGGTTTCCTCCTCAAATTGCTCACTACTAGTATATAGAAACATTATGGTTTTTGCGTATTGACCTTGTATCCTGCCTCTTTACTGAATTCATTTATTAGTTCTAATAGCTTTTGTATTAGTCAGCCTTTTAAAATATACCAGTAATGGGTCGGTCTTTATAAAGGGTATTTATTTGGGGTAGAAGCTTACAGTTACCAGGCCACAAAGCATAAATTTCTTCCCTCACCAAAGTCCACGTCTTGGAGCAGGACAGCTGCTGACGTCTCCAGGGTTCAGGCTTCTGGATTCCTCTGTTCCTGGGGCTGCGTTTCTCTCCAGGCTTAGCTTCTGTTTTCTCCACAAGTTCAGCTGTAGACCATGAGGCTCTCTACGCTTTGCATCTCTCCACAAGGCCAGCTGTAGACTATCAGGCGAACGGCTCACTTGTCTTCTCCTGGAGCCCTCTCCAACATCAGAACTGCTTCTCAAATCTCTGTCTTGCCTTTTATACTTGAGACCACACCCACCAAGGTGTGGGGCTCAGCATCCCACAGAAGTGGCAGTTAACGCCCCAATCACAACCCAGTCACGCCCAGATTAAGAGATCAGTCTACAAGCCTGATTCAATTTATATTTTTGGAATTCATAATTAGATAAAACTGTCAAACCATTACAGCTTTGTTGTAGATTTTGGGGGGCTTTCTATATATAGGATCATGTCGTCTGCATATAGTGAAAGTTTTACTTCTTCCTTCCCAATTTTAGTGCCTTTTATTTATTTTCCTTGCCTAATTGCTCAGGCTAGAACTTCCAGTACAATGTTGATTAACAGTGGGGACAGTGGGCATCTTATCTTGTTCCAGATCTTAGAAGGAAAAGCTTTCAGTCTTTCACCATTGAGTATGATCTTAGCAGTGGGTTTTTCAATTATGCCCTTTATCATGTTCAGGGAGTTTCCTCTATTCCAATTTTTCTAAGTGTTATTTTTAAAGAAGTGTTGCTAGATTTTATCAAACCCCTTTTCTGCATCAATTGAGATGATCATGTGGTTTTTTTTTCCCCTTGGTTCTGTTAATGTGGTGTGTTACACTAATTGATTTTCTTATGTTGCATTACCCTTGTATAACGAATAAATCTCACTTGATCATGATGTATAATTGTTTTAATGTGCTGTTGGATTTGACTTGCTAGTATTTTATTCATAAAATAAATTGTTCTGTAATTTTCTTTTCTTGTAGTATCTTTATCTGGCTTTGGTGTTAGTGTGATGTTGGCCTGAAAGGATGAAATGAGTATTGTTCCCTCCTCTTCAATTTTTTGGAAAAATAGAGCAGGACTGGTATTAATTCTTCTTGTAGTATTTGATAAAATTCTCCAGTGAAGCCATATAGTCCTGGGCTTTTCTTTGGGAGGTTTTTGATTACTGATTCAATCTCTTTAATAGTTATTGATGTTGAGATCTTCTCTTTCTTCTACAGTCATTGTAGGTTATTTGTGTATTTCTAGGAGTTTGTCCATTTCATCTAGGTTGTCTAATTGATGGCCTACAATTTTTCATGTATCTTTTTTTTGCTTTTTATTTTTTGGGGTCAGTAGTAATGTCATCCCTCATATTTCTGATTTTATTTGCATCCTCTTTTTTTTCTTGTCAGTCTAGCTAAGATTTGTCAATTTTATTGATTTTTTTCAAAGAACCAACTTTTGGTTTTGTTAATGTTCACTATGGTTTTTTAATTCTCTATTTCATTTATTTCTGGTCTAATCTTTGATATTTCCTTCCTTCTGCTTGTTTTGGATTAGTTTGCTGTTCTTTTTCTCTTGATCCTCCAGGTGTACAGTTTGTTCTTTGATTTTTAACACTCCTTTTTAAATGTAAGCATTAGGGCTACAAATTTTCCTCTGAGCACTACTTTTGCTGCATCCCATACATTTTGATATGTTGTGTTCTCATTTTCATTCATCTCAAGATATTTACTGATTTCCATCTTGATTTCTTCTTTGACTCATTGGTTGTTTTAAGAGTGTGTTATTTAACTTCCATATATTTGTGGATTTTCCAGTTGTCGGCTTGTTATTGATTTCCACCTTCATTTCTTTGTGGTCAGAGAAGATGCTTTTGTGCTTTCAATCTTTTTTAATTTTTTGAGATTTGTTTTGTGACCCAGCATGTGGTCTATACTGGAGAATGACCAATGTGCATCCTTCTGTTTTGGGGTGCGATGTTCTCTATATGTCTCTTAGGTGTAGTTCATTTCTCATATTATTCAAGTTTTCTATTTCATTATTGATTTTCTGTCTAGGTGGGTCTATCTATTGATGAAAGTAGTGTTTTGAAATCTCCAACTATTATTATAGACGTGTCTATTTCTCCCTTCAGTTTTGTCAGTGTTTGCCTTATGTATTTTGGGACATGTGATTAGGTGCATAAATATTTATGATTGTTATTTCTTTTTGGTGAATTGAGTCTTTCATTAATACATAATGTCCTTATTCTCTCATGTAGCAGCTTTTTTGTCCGTTATTAGTATAGTTACCCCACCTCTCTTTTTTTGATTACGATTTACTTGGAATATCTTTTTCCATCTTTTTACTTTGAACCTCTTAATGTCTTTGGGTCCAAGGTGATTCTCTTGTAAACAGCATATCGTTGGAGTGTGCTTTTTTATCCATTCTGACAATTTGTGTCTTTTGATTGGGAAGTTTAATCTATTAACTTTCAGTGTTATGATTATAAAGGCAGTATTTACTTCAGCCATTTTGTCCTTTTGTTTTTTGTATGTCATATTGTTTTTGGCTCTCTTTTCCTTTATTGTAGCCCCCTTTTCTGTATAGTTGATATTTTTTGGTGTATCTGAGATATCCCTTTCTCATTTTAATTTCTGTATATATATATTTTTTGTTACAAATCCCCCCCTTTCTGCTTATTCTTGCTGTGTTCATTTTTTTTGCGTTCTTCTGTGTCTGCTCTGTCTCCCCCCGTTGTGACAGCGCACCAAGTCCAGTCACCGCACAGGTGGCTCTGCTCCATTCGCGGGCGGCTCTGCTTCCGTTCACGGGCGGCTCTGCTCTGTTTGCGGGCGACTTGCCCTGCCCGTGGTGGCTTTTTTTGCCCTGCCCATGGCGGTTCTGCCCCACCCACAGCGGCTTGCCCTTCTCAAGGCGGTCTGCCCGCCCGGAGAGGCCCCCGGGAACCGAACCCGGGGCCTCCCATGTGGTGAACCGGCACCCTATCCTCTGGGCTACAGCCGTCGCCCTCTGTATATTTTTAAAATACTTTCTTTGTGGTTACCCCGAAGTTTGTATTATACAACCTACATCTATAACCTACTAGTTTGAAAAGATACCAACTTAACTTCAGTAACATACACATTCTCTGCTACCATATCCCTCCACTTCCCCTCTTTATGATTTTGTTCCACATTGCCTCTTTATATTTAGCATGTCCATTATCAGGAAATAGGACTATTTTTTATTCAATTGTATTCTGAGTCTTATAGTCATTCAAGAGTAGAGTTATATATCAAGGATACAGTACTGTTGGGTTTTGCATTTGCCCATTTATTTACCTTTACTGAAGATCTTCACTTCTTCACACTGCTCTAAACTACTCCCTCCTGTCTTTTTCTTTCACCCTGCAAGACTTACTTTAGAACTTCTTGTAGGGCAGGTCTTTTGTTGACATACTCTTCCAGTTTCAGTTTATCTCTGTCTGACTCTGACCCTCTGCTTATATCATCACATTTCCTCCTTTGATTCTGATTCTCCTGCCTCCCTTTTATAAGAACTCTTGTGATTACATTGAATCCATGCATATAATCCAGGGAAATCTCCCCATCTCCAAATCTTATCTTAATCATATCTCCCTTTGCCATTTAAGTTAACGTATTTACAACTTTCAGAGATTAGGATGTGGACATTTTTGAGGAGCCATTATTATTCCTTTCACTGACATACACATATAGCTCTTTATCTTTTTAGACAGAGAGTTTTTTTTTAAGTTACTAATACTTTTGTGAATGTTAACTTTTTGTAAATTCAGATTTTCATTTACCAGATTTGTTTATACAATACAACAGTCACTAAAAGGATAAGCACGTATTTGTCTAATGGTATTGAAATATATTTTCCACTAGCTATTTTTAAATTCTTAATTTTATCATCACTTAATTTACCTCAGTATATTAGCCACTTCTGATGTAGTCTCTGATAGAAACTGAGAAACAATAAAAGACCCTGGCCTTAAGTATCTCTTTATACCAGTTAGACTGTTATAATATCATTTCTGTGGGTACTGTAGTCAAACCTCAGCTTCCTTAAAACTGTGAAGTCATCTAGCCACAATGTGGTTCCAGTCCATATTTATATCTTACCTTTCTCTTTTCCCTGATGCCTCCTTGCTGTGTTTCAGCTAAATCAGACTCATTTGTACCCCGAAGTATATGTGATTTTTTGACCTCTTAGCCTTTGATCATGCTATTCCTTCTCCTGGAATACTCTCCTTCCACATTTTTGTTTGTTATAATCAGGCCATCTCTCAAGTCCATTCTTAAATGGATTTTACATTCTGAACACTTGTCTGAATTTTCTCAGCAAGGTATACCTCCTTTCTCTGTTTCAATGATTTTGTTTTCAAATTTGCACTTGAATTATAGGTACTATATATCTTAGCCTGGGTCCCCTATAAATCAACAGTCTGGGACAAAGCCTTATGTGAAATAATTACTTTGGGAAGTGATCCAGGGAACAGGAGTCAAGGCCTAAAAAGAGTGAAAGAGTGAAGGAAGGATAGCCAGTATAAGCATGTGTTCTCAAGTTGGTCACCACTTGGGGTAATTGTGGGATAATCTGCCAGGAATTTCTGAGGCACCATGTAGAATATGCCTCAGAATTGTCTGCTCAAGGGAAAGAATTATATACTGGCTCCCATTTCCCCATTGGTCAGGGGTTGTCCCATCTAGTGTTTACTGTCTTGTAAGTTACATATATGTGAGTACTAGGGACTGACACTGGGGTGTCAGAGATGCCCTAGAGCAGAAAGCAAAAGATAACTGGTACAGCTGATATGCTGTCAGTTTACACCTACGGAGAGCTCATTGATGGAGAAATGACTAGAGTTAAAGTGAACGAACAGAATATGAGGTAGGATACAAAGATCTGTTATATTTATATACTGATCCTATTTACCATATCTCTTGGAAGTCTCCCTTTGCCAGATCATAATTACTTGAGAAAAATGATCATGTCAATTTACCTTCTTTCCCCTTTAATACTTGCATGGTGTCTTGTGAATAAGCCCTCAAGTGTTTGTACCTTTGAATTGAATAGCTAGAGAGAGGAATCCATCCTCTTGTTTTTTTGTTGTTTTTTTTTTTAATGGAAAAGCCATCTTGAATGGAAAAATTGAAGTAAGTATTTAAGTTTTGTGCCCTCGTTCCCTGTTTTTTGCCCTCTGTGGCTGCTAAAGTACTATCTTTGTTTATTTTTGCTTAAATTTGCCTATTATGTGTCTGTAACTGAGTGAAGCATTTTGGGAATTACAAAAGCTAAGTATTAGATATAGATTTTTGTTTTAAAGGTGTTTGTACTCTAGGGAGACAAATTAAGTAAAATGGAATAACTAGAGAACAGTTAAGCCAAGTTGTATGGTATTTATTGTATAGGCAATAGGAAGACTTACTGTTGGCTGGAAAAGTCAGAGAAGGTTTTGTATATGGCAACTGAGCTGAAACTTCATGGATGGGACATTCAGGAAGGGAAAGAATTATGAACAGAAATATATAAGTAAGAAATAGTGAGAAGAAACTTACTTGAGCATTATACTGGGACCTAATAGAAAATAAGTTTGGAAGACATTTATCAGATTATAACTGGTCTTGAAAGCCCAATAAAGTTAGTAGTAGTTGGCCTTTCAGAGCAAGAGCATTAGAAACAAATGTAGGTTCGAATCCTGTCTTAGCCACTTGTTTTGTGTTCTTATGGAATTTATTTACCATTTTGGAGTCCCATTTTCCTTATCTATAAAATGGGAAGACATACCTACCCAACAGGTGGTTGTGAGGATTAAATGTGTAACACTTATCATGGTACATGACATATTGTAAGTATACAATTATGATAGGCTTTTTAAATTTCACATATCAAATATACAAAAATAAAGGGATATACAGAGGATTTAAATAGTATGCTGCAATCAATAAACAGGTATAGAACTTTCAGAACTTTGTACGTTTCTCACTCTTTTTCAATTTCAGTGGAATATTTATGAAAATCAGTCATGTTCTTGACTACAAGGAAAACCTTAAAAATTCCAAATAGTAGCAGTTTTATAGACAATATAAAGATGACTCAAAAGGCTTTATACATCTAACGTTGGGAAGGATCTTGAGAGTATCTCCTAGATCAAAGAGGAAATCAAGTTTGAAATTATGAATTACCTAGAAATAAAAAGCATACTTCATACTAAAACCTATGTGACACAACTAAGGCTGTTGCTCAGAGGAAAATTGATACCCTGAAACATTTATATTAGTAAAGAAGAAACTAATAAATGGAAACTAATAAATGAATATGTAAGTAAAGTTAGGAAATAAGTGAATTAATACTCAATTTTAATAACAATAAAAACAAAATAAACCAAAGGGAAGTAGGAAATAATTAGTAAAGAAAAACACAGAAATGAATAAAATAGAAAACAAAGTAGTAGTGGAAAGGATATGTAACACCGACAGTTGCCTTTTTTTTTTTTTAAATAAAGATCGGTAAAAGAAATGAAACCTTGAAAAACTTGATGAAGGGTTAAAAATGAAAAAAAAAAAGCATGAATGAGAAAGGAGACAACTTCAGATATGGAATTTAACAATGAGAGAATGTATACAATTCCACAGCAATATACTTGAAAAGCTAGAGGAAATTGATAATTTTCTGGTGAATAAATAGATACAAAAAAAAATGAAAAAACTTAAAAATCTTTCCTCTAAAAGGGCACTTCCTGGATCTAAATTCTATCTGACTTTCAAAGAAGAGATAATTTATTATTGAAACTATTCCAGAGAATATAAAAAGATAAGAACCCTTCTATCACTTCATTTTGTCAATTTAGCATAAGCTTAATTCAAAACCTTATTTTAAAATGCTATAAAATTTTAAAAATGATGTACTTCTCTTATGAAATCTTTTATAGTTTTATAAAAACTATGTACTAATTTATAAAAATTCCAAGTGAAATACTTTAATAATCAAGTGCTATAGACAAGTAAAAGGATAAACATAATGAATAGATTTATTCCAGGAATGGAGAATGATAAGCATTAGAAAATCTTATAATTAACTCCATCAACAAATAAAAAAGTATGTTATATCAAAAGATTCTATTAAAAAACATTGAGTAACCACTCCTAATAAAAATTTTAAGTAAAATAGGACAAAAGGAGGCTACTGAAACATGTTAAAGATATTTACTGAAATCTAAGTGTAAGAATATTAAATGGTGAATACTAAGCCATTTCTATTAAACTCAAGAATAATATAGGATTCTTCACTATTCTTCAACATCGTTTTTGAAATTTCAGGCTACCACAATAATACAAGAAAAAGAAATGAGGTATAGCTATTGGGGAAAAAGAGGCAAAAATATCTCTTCATATAGATTATATGATTGCATGCCCAGAAAACCACTAAAAAAACTATTAGAATTCATGGGATAATTTGATAAGGTGGCTGTCTAAAAGAACTATATTAGATAAAATAGTAGATTTTTTCTGTAGTAGCAATATCTGGTATAGGGTGGTGGTGTTTCATTAGGAGAATTCAAAACAAAATAAATGTGGTAGAAAAGTCATAGAAGCTATTATTGAAGAAAATTGGAAAATTTGATTCAAGGACCTGAATCCTTCCCAAGACAGGTAAGACTTAACATCATAGAAATGTGTTCTGCCCCAAATTAATATGAATGCAATACATTTGTAGTTGTAAGTATATTTGAGAATTTACCATATGTTTAAAAGATACATTTCATTTCAGTAGAAAAGAAATTGTTTAATAAATAGTGCTAATGAAATAGGTCATCCATTTGGAAGACAATAAAGTTGTATTAATTAAGACATTCAAGATTATGTTGTATAAAATGGTGATAGTAGACTTCCTTATCTTGTTCTTGATTTTCAAGAGAATGCCTCTAACATTTCACTATTAAGAAATTTATTGTTGAATTAAGAGTTTTATCATAAATAGATGTTGACTTTTATTAAATGTGGAGTTGTTTTTTTTGTGGTTTTTTTTTGTTTGTTTGTTTTTTGGTCTAATTGAGATGATTGTGTTGTTTTTCTTTAACATTTTATGTAGTGAATGACATATATAAATTATCTAATGCCTTTCCATTCCTGGAATAAACTTTGCTTGGTTATGCTATAGTTTCTTGCTGTATACTTTCTATTTTGTTTCCTGATCATTTGTTAAAAACTTGTGCATCAGTATTCATGAATGATATAAGGCATAATTTTATTTTTTCACACTATCTTGACTTCCATATCATGGTTATATGGGTCTCATAGAATGAGTTGGAGAGTATTTCCAATTTTCCATTCTTGGAAAAGTTTAAGATTGAAATGATTTTGTTCCTTGAAAGTTTGGTAGGTGTCTGTAAAAACCATGTGGGCTTGGTGTTTGGGGGGGGGGCGTTAGAAGGAGGAGAATGGGGGAAATATTTAACTAGACAAAAGTCTAATTTCATCATTTAAACTATTTTTTAATAGTTACAGGACTATTAAGGTTCTCTGTTTCTTATTAAATCAGTTCCGTTTTCTCCCCTACAATTTTTATTTATTGACCTCAGACTTTTTTCCAGAGGAAATGACTGTGTTTTTGTATATCCTTTCAATGACTTTTTCATCTTTGCACAATCCTTTTATTTTACTAGAATGAGATGGACCATAAAGGCAGTGATTTCTGCTCTCCTTTTTCTTACTTATTGTTTGTTTCTTTGTTTTTACATCAACCTCATTCTTTCTAATGCCTGCCTAGTATTCCACTACATGGATATGCCCTATTTATTCAAAAGTAGTTATGCTTTTATACCAAATAGAAAATTTTCTATCTTTTTGTAATAGCTGATCTAGTAATCTTAGTAATAGAACCTGGATCTGTTATTTCCTAGTCTCGTAACAGACATCACCACTTCAGAGAACTCTGGCCCACTGTGTACTTTTACACCCATTAAAAAATTAGTAAAATAAAAATGTGCCATGTCACCATAAAACCCTCCTTGGAAGAGGGTATGTTCCATTTAAATATCTTTGACTAAAAAAAGACAAAAGTCTAATTTCATCATTAAAATGCCATGTAATGTTGTCACTAATTATCAGTATTTCACCATTACTTTTTTGTTTTCTAGTTTTGAATCTTTTTGTTAGATAGAAGCATCATTTTCTCTTGATTTGAGTTGACAGTATAAAAAATTACTTCTAGCAATTTTATATATATATCCTTTCAGCTTATTTTTTATGCTTATACTATAAGCATAGAGATTGAGCATCTTTTCATGTGGTTTGGGGCCATTTGTATTCCCTTTTCAATGAAATGTTTGTTTATATTCTTTTCCATTTAAAATATTGGCTTATCTTTTTCTTTTTTCTTTTTTTTTTTTTAATCAATTTCTAGGAGGTCTTTAGAGTTAGGAGAGAATAGCCCTTTGTCTATGAATGAGATGCAAATGCTTCTCTCCAGTTTGTCATTATGCTTTTAACTTTACTTTGATTTTTTCTTAAACTTGGTATATGATATGAGGTGGGTTACCTAGTTATCCTAATACTATTTAATGGAAAATCTGTCTTTCCCCCTCAATTTGAGAACCATTGTTATTGTTTCCTTAATTCTTGTTTATACCGTGCTATTTCTGGACTTCCATTACATTCATCTCTCCATCTGTATATAGGTCAACACCATATTCTTTTAATGATTAAAGTATTTATATCTGATATGGATACTTTCCCACCCCCCAAAGTTGCTCATCTTTTTCAGGGTTTTCCTACGTATTCTTATTTATTTTCAGATGAACTTTAAGATCTCTTTCTAGTTCCCCTGACCTCCCCAAATTCCCACTTTTGGTAGTCGATGATTTTTGTCAGGTGTACAAATTAACTTAAAGAGTGTTGAAATACTTACGATACTTCTCTAAGCAAATATGATATTATCTTTTCATTTGTTCAAGTATTTTGTGTCCTTCAGTAGTATTCCTTCCAGGTCTTTAAAATATCTATAATTTATTTTTGGTTATAGTGTGGGAGAAAAAAATATATATATTATTGTGGAAAATGTCAAACATATGCAATAGTACACAATAATGTAATGACACCAATACCCGTCACTCATCTTCAACAATTAGCAACTCTTGGCCAATCTTGTTTCTTCCACCTCCCCTTCATATCTCCCTCTAATATATTATTTTGAAGTAGATCCTAAGTGATAAATCATTTCATCTTAAGTATTTCAGTACATATCTCTAAAAGATAAGGACTTATAATTTACATCTAAAACTAGTTAAAAGAAATTCCTCGATAGCATGAAATACCATTCGGTATCCAAATTTCCAATGGTCTCATAAATTTCATATCTACACACACACATACACATACATGTGTTTTTAAAAATTTGTTTGAATCCAGATTGCAGAAAAGGTCCACACAATGGGATTGGTTAATATGTTTTTTAAGTTTCTTTAACCTTTGGGTTCCTCTATCTTTTTTTCCCCTTTCTCTTGCAATTTATTGATTGAAGAAAAAAAAAGGATTGTTTGCCTCTTGGAGTTTCCCATAGCCTGAAATTTGTGATATAATTTAACATTGTGGCTCTGGTGTCCTTTGTATTTCCTATAAATTGGTAGTGGGACCTGTAGGCGCATCATCCATTACAGCATGCACTCAAAACATGTAGCTATTGAACACTTGAAATACAGCTGGTCTCAATTGAGATGTAAATGTAAATGTAAAATATACACCAGATTTTAAAGACATAGTAGGAAAAAGAATGCAGAATATCTCAATTTTTAAAATAGTCATTACCTGTTGAAATAATATTTTGGATATATCGGGTTAAATAAAATATATTATTAAAATGAATTTCATATGACTCTTATTTTTTTAAATGTCATTACCAACATTTTTTGAGCATATGTATAGCTCATATTTCCTTTGGATAGCACTGATTTAGAGATTTGGTCAGATTCAGGTTCAGCTCTTTTGGCAAGACAACTTCAGAGGTGGCGGTGTCACATATTTTCTGTTATGATCAATTCCAGGGGTTACATTGTGGTGTTTCCCTAATTCTATTACTATTTATTGTTTATTAGCTGGAATAATTCTATACAGAAATTTCCATTGGAAGAAATTTCCTCTTCCCTACTATTTGGTTACCTAGCAGTACAGTTCCTTTAGAAAAAGCAAGATGAATGCTTGATTCTCGCCTTACTTTTTGTCAGTGATACGTTGCAAATACTTTTTTCTCAGTTTGTTTTTCTTTTTACTTTACCATGTGTAAGTTTGTTGTTTTAGATGGGTTTTTGTTTGTTTCTTTTCTTTTACTTTTATGTAATCAAAGTTTTCTAACTTTCCCCTTATTATTTCTTGGTGTTTTCTTCTAGTACATGTATGGTTTCTTACATGTTTTTTTTTATGTTTAAATCTATTCCTTTTGCAGTTTATCCTAATGTATGCTATAAGGAATAGATGCAGTTTTATCTTTCTCCTCTTGATTATCTTGTTACCCAACTCCACTTATTTAAAAATCCATCCTTTCACTGGGATTTGAGATGCTACCTTTATCATATACTGTTTGCATATGTTTACTTTTGAATTTTTTATTGTGTTCCTGTGGAGTATCTATTCATATACAAATATCATAGTGTAAAAAAACTTTTTGTTTTTAAATAACTTTGGACTTACAGAAAGTTGGAAAATAGTAGAGTTCCCATATACCCTTTATTCTCTTTCCCTCAAACACCTTAACATATCCATAGCACAATTACCAAAACTAAGAAATTAACCTATTAATACAATAGTTAACTAAACTATGTACTCTTTGTACAATATTTTCATATGCGGTAGGTCTAGATTTTCCTAGCTGTTTTTGCTCATTTGGTTGTTGTTGTTTTTTTTTTTCAAATGTCTAGCTGCAGAAAACAAATCTTATAAAGTATTTTTTATTGGGATTGTGTAAAATTATAAATTAACCTAGGGGAAGGGGATTTATAACGCACTTTAGCATTAAGTCTTAGCTAAGAAAGTTATGCATGTATATTTTAATATTATAGCTTATATAGCATTTTTATTTTTCAGACTACCTTTTTTTTTAAGATTTATTTTTTATTTATTACATAT
>PVKH010019150.1:0-14934 GCA_004027955.1 Chaetophractus vellerosus
AAAAGATGAAATTAATTTTATTCCTAGACTCAATCATACAAAACAATGCACTGAAAACTTACTGTGGTCCTGGAACTACAGTAATTGCTTATCACACAAATAAATTACAAAATGTTGATAAGGGTAAGAAAGGAAAGGTGCTACTAGAAATAAGGAAACTGGATTTTAGATTAGAAGGTCTAGGAAAGCCTCCCTTTGAAGTAACAACTACTCTTAAGACTTGGAATTCAAAAGCCGAGAGATAGAGGGAGTGGATGTGGCTCAAGCAATTGGGTGCCTGCCTCCCACATGGGAGGTTTCGGGTTTGGTTCCTGGTCCCTCCTAAAGAAGATGAGCAGATGCCACAACCAGCAGGGAGTGGAAGTGGTTCAAGTGGTTGGGCACTCACTACCCACATGTGAAGTCCCGGGTTCGGTCCCCAGGTGCCTCCCAAAGAAGACAAGCAGTCAGATGAGGAAGCCATGGGGGGGGGGGTGCAGCAGATTTTAAAAAATTATATATATAAAGCCACAGTTACCATTCAAAAAAAAGCCAAGAGATAGAGAGGAGCTCAGGACATCTGAAGGACTAAAAAAAAAGCCAATGTAACAAAAGTTGCAGAAAATGGGGGAGAGTAGAGGGAGAAAAGGGAGAAAGGGAGATAAGAAAAGGATGATTCAAATAAGGTCTTACGGGCCAAGAGAAGGATTTTGCAAATATCCCTCAGTGCACAGGAAAGCCATTGAAGGGTTTAGAGCTTGGAAATGTATGATCAGACAAACACACAAACACACTGGCTAATGTGCAAACAATGGATGGAGAAAGTAAGATTGGAATTGGACAGAATTGCATTAGGCACAACCATGAAAAATCGTGGATTGGACTACAGTGGTAGCAGTGAAGTTGGATAAAAGATGGGTGGATTCGGGATATATCTTTTTTTTTTTTAAGATTTATTTTTATTTATTTAAAAATCCCGCCCCCCCCTTGCTGCTTGTTCTTGCTGTGTTCATTGCTTTTTGCGTTCTTCAGGGTCTGCTTGTCTCCCCCTGCTGAGGTATCCCGCCAAGTCAGGTCACCGCGCAGCGGCTTGCCTGCTCATGGTGGCTTGCCCTGCCCACGGCAGCTTGCTCTGCCCATGGCGGCTTGCCTTCTCGAGGAGGCCCCAGGAACCAAACCCGGGGCGTCCCATGTGGTAAACCAGAGCTCTACCAATTGAGCCACAGCTGGTTCCTTTGGGATATATCTTGGAAGAAGAAACAATAAGGACTCGATAATGGAAAATACAGGCAGGTGATGAAAAGGGCGATAGCAAGACTTATTGTTAGGTTTCTGCAGTAGCTTACTTGCTAGATAGATGAAGTGGCCATTTTCTGAGACCAACATTCTGAGAGAATAGATTTCCATGGATAAGGGTTGATTCAGCATAGGTTAGGGTCAGATTTTGGAATTATATGAATGAGATGCTAAGGGATTTGAGTTCAATTTTATACACTTGTGGTTTCCATCTAGGAGTTGATCAAAAGTACAGATTACTTGAGGCCACAGCCAGGTTTTGGGAACCATTGTGAGATGATGAGAAGATTTCCACTTTTGAAAAGACTGATCTTTTAGTGGTAAATATTAAGAATTGAAGTGTGAGAATAAAATCCCAGAAGCCTGACAGGAAACCACAGACCAGGAAGAGAACAAGACCCTAGATGGTGACATGAAAGGAACGATAATACAGATTTTCATCAGAAGGACTTAGCAAATGATTGAAAAGGAGGGAAAAGTTGAGGGAGGAATTCAATGTAATTGAGGCTTTGAATCAGGATGATTAGGAAATGAGGTTTTAATAAAAATGTTAGGGAAGATATCAGGAAAAGCAGGTTTGAAGGGAGATAATGACTTCAATTTAGGGCATACTGAGTTTGAGGACTATTAAGAAATCCTAGAAAAGATTTCTACTAGACTCCTTAAAAACTAATGTGGAATGTCAGCAATAAAGATCTGAGAATCATCCACATAAAGGATATCGATAACACCACAAAATTGGCCAATATTGGTAACATAAAATATATAAAAAGAAACCAGCAACATAGAGGAGTCAGACAAGAAATATGTATTAGTAAGAGAAAAACAAATCTGAAGATTAGTCTATCAAATAATATGAAAATAGAATTTCAAAGAAGAACCTTCTGGAAAATGCTACAGAAAGAATGAGGACAAAGAAAAGGCCACTGGATTAAATAAGAAAAGTTATCTATCAGTGTCAGAAGACCATTTTAGTAGTATTTAGCTCTTCCAGGACATAGTTAAGAAGCCATGTAGACTAGAATTGGGTTTGAACACCAGGAGTCAGTGCTCAAATATAACCTAAAGTGCCCCAAAGACAAAGGAACTAGAATATAATCTGAGTCCATAAAGAATAGTAAATGGCACTAAAAAAAAAAAGGAAACAATGTACCAAAAACTGGAAAATCATCTATGGATTAAAGTATGGCTGAGTAGCAGAGATGTCTCAAATGACATTAGAGAACACACACTTATACTAGAATTAATTCCTCTACTAAAGAACATTCTTTCTCTGTGATCCACAGTCCTTAGAACATGAAATGAGAAGACTTATGGTGTGGTCTTTCACTGCAAGTTCAGGTAAGCATGGCAGGTATGACATAAAGCTATGGAACTTCAGGGGACAGTGAAAAATCATTTGAAGGTTCCAGCTGGCCATGATAAAAAAGGAAGATGAAGTCAAGAAATGATGTGATACTATAGGGAAAAAGAACACAGTTAGCAGATTAGGGTAAATACCAGGGAGATAGGAGGAAGTAAATTTCTGAGTTCAAAATCTTAGAATGGAGTACATCTCAATGATAATAATGTCCAAGGTGTGTCCATATTTGTGAGGCAGCTAAAGTGAAATAGATACAAGGTCATTAGAGTTAAGGGAATCAAGAATTGGTGTGGTTTCAAAGAAATCAAAGAAGCTCTACAATAAGAAAAGGCTAGAAAGCCCTGTTTTAGAGGACAAATAAAATACTGGTCAGAGATAAAAATAGGTTATAATAGAAGGTGGAACAGAAGTATGATAAATAGTCACAGCCATATCATACCGAATACTGCTTTACAAAGTGAGCAACTGACTAATTTATGGTTATGCTACTTGATTTTCAGTTGTCACCTGGGGAATTAATATACTATCAACATCCCTTCACATCAACTCATCAGATACCAGACTGGCAACTGGCCTCAAATTTAATGTTGAAATAAAGAGATCTTGTAGCATAAAGTGGTTCACCTTGCCCTGGATTAGTCCAAAGAAATTTTGACCTTATGGCACAAGACAGAACAATTCAAATCCTCTAATGATACCATATAGAGAGAGTTTTTCAAATTCATTGGAGTATAATCTTTGCAATTTAATAAATTGAACAGCAACCTTTTTATTAAAAAAATAAAAGGCAAGTTATGTAAATTTGAATAAAAATACTGAATGGCATTTATTTGGTTTATTGAAAAATGGAAAGCCAGATCAAAAATCAACCACCTGAAACTGGCTGTGGTGAAAAATATTTGAAAGCTAAATATGTAAGAATATGGCTTTAATTTTGAATTTCCAGTAGTAAATATTTATACACAAAGCCATTTGATACAATTTTTAAAAATCTGCTGGATATGGAAGAAGAACAGTAATAAGAACCAAACTCACACTGCATAGTAGGAAAACAATTACATGTGTTCACACCATTCCTCAGGTGTGCTGGTCAGCTGCCGCTGCTGCTCCATCACCAGGCAGCTTTGTAATGCTGCAGGGATATGCACAAGATGATCCACAAAGACAAGACTCCACAGAGATGACACATCAATATCATTTCATAAGGACAAAGCGTTGTGGGCGGGCAGCATGGAAAGATGAGATGTGTGTGGCCTTATGATGATCTCAGTGGCATGAATCAATTATTCATGACAATTTGATACTGTGGGAAGTTTTCCTTTAGTAAATTTCCCAACCTAAGTTCTCAAGCACCATGGAAAATGTATTTACTTAAATAATGTTCCCCAAAGCAGAACAAATTTCTCCACCCACTCTCTTCTCTGGTTCACTTAATGCAATTTTCACCCCTCTAATACCAGCATGGGAGTGTTTTAAAAGATATTTCCCCTGACTTTTGTGTACCTTGCTGCAGAACCCAGTTGGGAAGAATCCAGCTTCTGGTAGAGAACTGTGGAGCATGAGTTTACCACCAACTCTTAAAAAACTCATTAAAAGAAACATGGGGCATATTACAGCATTGGCTCTCCACTGTGCCAAGAGGAAGGGGAAATGGAGCTCCTGGCAAGGATGGTGAGAGCTTTCCACCAACCCTCTCATTCTGATACACCCCTCACCCTGTCCTGAACCATGGATAAACTTAGAAGTGAGTCTGACCCCTTATGTGGGCTGTGGCTGGATAAAAGCTGGGAACCAATGCCTTATAGAGTTTTGCCACAAGGCAGTTTTCCCATATAGCAATACAAACTGCTCATGTTTGTGACTTACCTATCAACTGACTTTCCCAAGCCCAAAAAGCTCCCTCATTCCTGAAAAAAACATTTTAAATGTGTGTAGGGCATTCTTTTCTGTTTACCAGAGCTGAATCCATACTGCCCATTATGGCTTTTGCCAGGCCTGACTTCATGATTCCATTTGCACTGGGCTTCTTGCTTGGTTTTATTGCCCTGCTGCCGCCATCTTGAAATTCATGACTTTAAACAAGGGGACATGAATTTTCATTTTGCACTGGCCCCTAGACAATATGTAGCTGGTCCTGTCTGCTGCAGAATCTGAAGGAAGCTGAATCTCCTGGCCCACTTGTCACTTGAATCACCTAAAGGTGACTGCACTCTAATGGGGCTTTGGAAAACTGAGTCCTCACCCTGACATTTTTTGCTATACAGGAGATCTTTCTTCCCAAAATAGTATTGTTTTTAATAACATAAAATAATTAATCTAAAGGAGAGAAATCAGCAATACAGAAGAAAGTATACTTAATACAAGTAGAAGTCCTCTTCACTCATATTTCTCCACCCAATTTCATATAACTCCCCAGAGGTAACTATTGTAAAGAGATGGATGTGTATTTTGCATTAAGAAAAAAAAACACCACATACATAATCTGATATGAATCCTTGCATTTTAGCTATATATAAAAGACATATTAACATATGTCTTCAAAAAATCCCAATTTTGTATATCTACTGGACAAGTTGGAGAAGACCCTTTAGAGACTTAGAATAAAGAAAACCAGCAGTTCCAAACAATCTGTATTATTTTTCATTCATTTCAGGGTCCTGAGCTTAGAGAAAATCAAACTGATATTTCATTCATCCACAACACGTGACTGGCCTCAAGGAAAAGCAGCAAAGAACTAAGATAACCAAACAGCTCATTTTCTCTAAATCAAGGCTCAATGGGGAATTCAAGACATTGAGAGTTAAGAAACATTGATACAACTCCAGCTTTGCCTCTTATTGGCCATGCTGATTGAAACAAATGTCTGGGTTTCTGCTTCCCAATCTGTTAAATTTAGCAATGTTTTGAAACCTCCTAAGTGTCTTCCAAATCTAGCGCAGTGGGTTGGGGAGAATCTGTCTCAGTCACCCATTCCCATGACAACACCTCGGACCTTGTCCTCACGTGGAATTGTTCCACCTCTGAAATCTTAAATTCATATTTCCCATTATCATGAACCTTCTTCTATTCAATGATATCATCTCCACCTGTTGTTTGTTTTTATTTTTAAACAATAGAAACAATTAGGGATTCTTAAGCCCTCTGCTTTTTTCTCATTTGTAAGATCCTTTCTTTCTCCACTACTTTCCTTATCCAGCTGATATCCATAGTCTAGTACCTCAGACACTCTTTGCCCTATTGCCCTTCTACTACAACTATCCTTTGTCCAAACTAAAAACCTTGGCCCTATTTCCAGCAGCTTCCATTCCTTTACCTTAAATGTAGTAAGTCCTAATGATGCCAACAACCCTTCAAAAGCTGACTCCTACTTATTTCAATCCCACCTCCCATTACCCAGTCCAGGACACCTTCCTTTCTGAGCTACATTAATGCAACATTCTCCCAGTTGGTCTCTTAATGCCTTCAGTCTCTCACATTGATATTTATTCTCTAATTATCATCAGAGTAATCACCCTAAAATACAAACTAGATTAAGTCACTTCTCCTTTCAATGCCTTCCATCTTTCTCTCTCTTAATAGACTCTTTCCCTCAAAGTCTAAGGACATGTATATTACTAAAAGGAAAGCTAAAAACTGTATATGGAACTGTATACCAAAATAAAACCACATGTGAAATATGAATATGGGTAAAATTGCATATACAAAACTGTTTTTCTTTTAAACTGAACTAATATATGCTAATACTATGTTATGATCAGATAAAAAAAACATTATGCTAAGTGAAAGGAACCAGACACAAAGTACTACATATTATATGATTCCATTTATATAAAATGTAAATATAAATCAATATATAAAGATGAAATTAGATTAATGATTATGTAGGGCTAGGGAAGGATAGAGGGATTGAGAGGTGACTGCTAGTGTTGTGGAGTTTTTCTTTTTGGAGTAATGAAATTGTTTTAAATTTTTTTGTGGTGATGAATGCACAAAATTGTGATTATACTAAAAGCCACTTATTATACACTTTGGATAGATCATATGATATGTGAATATATCTCAATAAAACTCTTTAAAAATAAATAAATAAATGTGCATGAATAGCCAGAAATAGCAGCTACATATGGCAGGGCAAGCACAGAGAGATTGAGAGGTAAAGAATTTTCTAGTTTGTTTGTCTGTTTATTATTATTATTGAAATAATGAAAATGCTCTAATGATTGAAGTGATGAATACACAACTATTTTATTATACCAAATACCATTGATTGTACACTTTGGATGAATTGTATGCTCTACTAATATGTATCAATAAAATGGATTTGTTCAAAAAAAAAACATTTTAGGAATGGAATGTGGTGATGGTAGCACAAAATTATAAATGCAATTAATGCCACTGAACTGTACCCTTAAAAATGCTAAAATGGTAAATTTCATGATATTTATTAAATTTATGATATATATGATAAATTTACTATACATATAACCACAATTTAAAAGTTTTTTTGAAAGGAAAACAAAAACAAAATTAAAAAAAAATAGATTCTTTCCTTCTCATCTCTCACCACCCCTCCTCTAATATCTTATATGCCAGCTTACACAAAGCTTCTCTAAATCTCCTCAAACTAGTCATGTTCTCTCTTACCTGCAGACCTGCAGATTGCTCTGCTCTGGGCTTGGAACGCTCTAATGTCACTTCCCCCTACTCCCTGCTTCAATTGGCTGACTCTTCAGGCATCAACTTTGACAACACTCTTCCAGAAAGTCCTCCCTGACCCCTCCCCCCAAGGGAAGATCTGTGCTTCTCCTAGGTGAAAATACAACAGCCTGCATGTCTCCATCATAGCAGTCACCACACTGCATTATCATTTCAAGTTGAATCGTCTGTTTCTTCCACCAAATGGGAAATGTGAAGGCAGAGACCACATCTGTATTTTTCATCACCATATCGCCAACACAGCAAACTGTAAACAATCTTAATGTAATATATTTTAATTCAGTTTTGCAAGTGATATCTTGAATTCTAATTCTTAAAGTCCAATATAACATGTTCTACTAAAAAAATATTATATGTAATTTCACAGAGTGTTCAGACCCAGGAAGTCTGAAGTTTGAGAACTAAAATTATCTAGACCACAGTGCTTACGGTCTTGATCATTAAGTGTTATTTCTTCAGTGGTTAGCATTTTCACGGAGATCTCAAAACTAGTTCCCAGACCTCAGTGCTTCCCCGAGGCTGAAAGAACTCCCAAAGGGGAGTAGAATAAATCTGGTTTCCCTCACTAAGCCCTCATTTATCACTTGCTTTTCAATATCTATCATCTTATCTCTCCCAAAAATGATCAAAAGAGTTTAGGAAAGTTTCAAAAAAGAGATTGAAAACCTTTGACCATAAGTAGAAGGCTGTAGATTAGAAATTGAATGAGTCATGGTGTATATGATAATGATGAAGGATAAAGTAATATATTAGAACAACATGATCAGTAATAATAATAAAAAAACAATATTCTTTGTGTTTTACATTATGCAAAGCACTTGAAAATAGTCTCATCATATCTTCACACACACGCAAAAATGATAGCTTACCCCTCAGGCATTATTGGAAGGATCTAGACAAGAGGAAAAAAAAAAAAGCTTCGTGTTTTTGAGATAAAAAGGAAGACATAGAAAAATCTACTTCTGTAGGTTAGAAAACAGTCTCTTTTTTACATTCTGCAAATTAGTTTATATACAGTTTGTCATTTCACAATCTATTAAATTCCATAAACAAATTTAAGCTTACAAATCCAGACAAGCAGAATTATTAGAAGAATCTCACTACCAAAAACAATCTCTAAACAGTAAAGGACTTCGTTATATATGCATCTGTATAGATGAATGGCTATGCAAGCAGTAGGATTATATACATTTGTTGGAAAGGCAGAGAAAGAGATGAGAAGGAAGAAGAAAGGAGGGTGAAAGGTAGGGAAAAGGAAAAGGAAGAAGGAAGAAAAGGAGGGAGGGATGGGTGAAAGGAGGAGGCAGGGAAGGAGAAAGGGAACTAAAATATTCTCAAAATTTTTTCTTAAAAGCAAGCAAGAAAACTAATGAATTAGAATCCCAAATAGACATGAAATAAGGTATCATCTCATCCGCTTCCACGGACAATGAATGCTACCCAGAAGGCTGCCACAAGAAGTTCACTGAGAACTCTTCAGAAGAGCCTTACTAGCGAACAACAGACAAACTTATTTCTTGATTGTTTTAATCAACTTAGCCATCTATAAATACTTGGAACTTGATAGGAATGAACTATTCGTGGCTTGAAAAACAGGAGGGATTTAGAAAAAATAAAGGAGAAATGTAGTGATTTAGAATTTCCATTATGTGACCTTAAAGTCTAAAATAATGGCTATAAAATAGGTAAAGCATCTCTTACCTCCCTCATTAATACAATACACTTAAGTCACCAAGCATTTATTAAGTATGAACCATGTAGCATCAAACAGGCTGGTTAGTCTTATAGACATATATATCAAGAGTCTCAGAAAGATCAGGTCTATTTACCAGTATGCCTAGATATGTCAACCCAATGGAACCAAAGAGAAGAAGAAAAACAAAAATCTTAAAACTGATACTTGGGCCCAAGGATGATAATCATGGGAAAAAAGATAGATTCATTGAGTGTTTACTCACTTAGTTCTGTGCTAATTAAGAATACAATATGCATTTTCTTAAGCAATTCTCAAAAAAGCACAATGGGTTCATTAGGGATTGAATCACATCCCCCAAAAAGATATCTTGAAGTCCTAACCCCCAGTTACCTGCGAATGTGACCTGATTTGAAAATAGGGTGTTCACAGATGTAATCAAGTAAGGCAGCCGTCATCTGGATTAGGATGGCCCTAATCCAATATGGCTGGTGTCCTTATAAGAAGAGAAGAGACACAGACACAGAATGGAGAATGCCAAGTAAAAAGGGAGACAGTCACAGAAAGAAGACGGCAATGTGAAGATGGAGGCAAATATTGGGGTTATGGGACCACAATACAAGGAACCCCAAGGATTGCCAGTACTGGCCAAAAGCTAGGAAGAGGCAAGGAAGCATCCTCTCTTAAAGCCTTGAGAGAGAGAGCATGGCCCTGCTGACACCTTAATTTCAAATTTCTAGCTTCCAGAACTGTGGAAGAATACATTTCATCGTTTTAAGCCATCTGCTTTTTGGTACTGTGTTATGACATTATGACAGCCCCAGGAAACTAATACAGGAATAAATAGTATTAGTTCCTCCATTTTAAACCTACAAATATTAGAACTCGGAGGATTAGGTAACTTGCCCGATGCCAATAGTAAGTGATACAGGCATGGTTTAAACCCTGGCATCATCTTCCATTGACCTTCCAGGATCCTGGACTTAAGATGCCTAAAATAAAAGATGGGCAAAGGTTCTCCCTATCCTCTTGGACAGAACCCAGATGAGCATGGATTAATGCACCCTAAGGAACAAGGGTGTCAGGGAACTCCAGCTCTATTCTACAACACTGCGTAATGGCTCTTATTGACCAATAAGATAAATACAGCTAGGCCATCAAAAATGACTACTATTATCCACCCAACTCTGACACCAAACATTAGGTTGATTTTGGAATAATTGCTTAAAGCTTCCTCTTTAGAGCAATAATCAAGCATTTAAACTGCAGCCATATAACAATTTGGTCAGCAAATTGAAGAACAGCAAATTTGTTTGAGAGCCAAATGCAAGAAAAGGCACCAAGCAAGAAAAATATCACAATGGCTTGATTCTAATATGTGCATCCCAAAATGAATGACCATGAAATATTAGATAAAGAATCCTAGGTTACCTAAGAAACATAACTTGAAATCTACTTCCACCAGTAATCTTGGGTGGTACTTATCTGCGGGCTTGTTTACGGCCACTTTTATGTAACATGAATTCTGAAGAAAACAAAATAACCAAATAATGGTTACTACAATGTACATTCGAAGAAGAGAGGTATGGAAGAAATTTAAATCCAAACTTCTCAGTGCTCTATTCTTACTATCAAAATGAGAAATGGTCTAAGTATTTCTAAATAAATGGCTATTCGCCTTTCTTTCAGTATTTTACAAAAAGGCACCTTTACCTAAAAGTGATGAAACGGTATATTCATTAAGGGGTGATCAGCAGTAAACTGGCAAAGGCTAGAGAAAGAAATAATAGAGATCCTAATACCAGAGCCTATTGATGTTGAGGGGAACCTCAGAGGATGCCAAGAGTAACGTTTCAAGTAGTAGAGTGAAAAAGCATGCTGCATCAGCTCCATAAAAGGGCAAGTGTAAATTCAGGAAAGAGGGTTGGCCTTCTGCTGGCAATTAAGTGCTTACTACTCTGAGAGTTAAAAACTCTTCAAAATGAATAAATGGGTTAAACAGAATGGGGATTACCATGTAAGTGGAGCATTCTAACTTTGCTTCAGATCATGGGAATTCTATAAAATCACAAAGGAGAGAATTAGCAGAACAAAATACTTTAATGGAAAATTTATTTCAGAAGCTAAGGAAAATGTCTGGAGTTAAGTAGTGACATTTAGAATTAGGAGCTGTTTATGTAAAAGCAATGTCCAAGGATAAAATTAAGTAATAAGAATTTTCAGAAAGACCTAGAAAAATCTGAAATAGAGACCTGAGGCACTTTATAAAGAATGAAGAAAAATAGAAGCTCTCTATAGGAAATATTAGAATAGTAGAATTTGACCCAATTTAAAGGCAAATATTACATACGCCTAGGAGTACAAATGCAGGCGCGCGCACACACACACACACGCACACACACACACACACACGCTCTCCTTCCTACCTTAGAAATTCCCCTAAAGACTGAGATCAAAATGTTGCTTCTGTTCATTTTCTAGTCTAATTAAAACATGAAATGTTGCCTATTGCCTATTATCAGTTTATGCATATTATGGGTTAAATAGAAAAATTAATATTAATGGAGGGTGTCACTTCACTGCAACATTTATTTTACTAAGACAGAGGACTACTGATTATTAAAATGAGGCATAGCTCCGAATTATATACTGTACCATATATGCTAATCTGGGGCACAGGGGGAGTCAAAGGTGCAACCAGTGTTCTCATAAAAGGATGTTCTTATAAACTCCAAAACTGAAGCTCCATTCCAGAAATTAAATTAAATTCAAAAGAAACTTTCCATTTATAAAATTTACTCACAAAACCTCTATTATGTTTTGAATTCTTTTCTGATTTGACTTAGATTTTTTTTAAAACAAACTTGAGTGACTGGAATTGTCTTTTCAATTTAAATTTCCTAAGAAAGAGAATCACAACGCACATTCCCTGACCAGATTGCATGTGGCCTATTTATTCGAAATGTTTGATTCCGTGTGGATTTCTTCTCTTTTATTTATAACTTCTAGAAAGAATTCTCTCTAATAAGTTAGCAACTCAAGGGCAACCAATTTGAAATCCAAGCCCTGGGAGCACTGAACCAGCCTGGGTAGCAGCACCCCAGGCAGGTCTGCCAACTTGAAATGTTTTCTAGAAGGGCCAGAGACCAGGGAAGGCACACAAAGCATACACTACTGAGTGGAGAACAAACCAGTGTGAGCCACAAGTGGGTGGTCCACTGAGGTCAGGGTTAAAGTTCACAGAATAATTTGGAAAATGCTCCACTTGGATCTCATTTATGAGGCCTGAGAATACCCTTTAATTAGAATACAATTTCCAAAGCAGCCACTCCCTTGACTTTCCAGAGTTCAGTTACTCTCTGAAAAGGAAAGTAAAAACAGCCTCATCACACTGGCAGCTAAAAGTCCCCTATAAATTATGCCTTAAATGTCCAACAAAGAAGGCAGCAGTCTCCGGGGAAATGGAGACATTGGCTGCCAGGTCTCACTAACCACTCTCAAGAAGAGACAGAAGAAGGGAAGTCATATTAAACAGAGACATTCCCCTTCAGTTCTTGCTTATGCAGCTGAGCTGTCCCATGGAAGCTTGGAAAAAGAGTGAGAAGGTTGTGCATTTGAATAAGTTCCCATACCCCGGCCAGCCTCATTTTTCTAATGATCCTTCCATCTAGCCAACCTCACGCTACAGTGGGAACACTAAAATCAATTCTGTGACAGCCAGCTGTCCGCCTCTGCCACGGGTCTCAGGGAGCCACACAGAGCCAGGGAGTCAGCCCCATCCTGACCATCTGCAGATGTTCCTCTCCTCCCCTAGGCAGCTCTGTGCCAGAGCTTTCTTTCCAGGGCCTATTGTTATTACAAAAGATTTACTGAGCCCAGAAAAATGTGCTAGATGCTGAAGCAAGAGGAAAACACACATCTCCTAACTGCAGGGTAGAGAGAAGCAGACATTGAATTATGCAGAAATGGCCAACCACTCTGTGGGGAAGGCCAAAGAAGGAAAGTCAGGCAGCTACACAGAGTTTGGTATCAGGGAATTGGAAGAGCAGAAGCCATGACAATACTGAACTTTCAAACGCTATGCAGAATTGAGTCAAGTACAAAAATGATACAGAATGTTCCGTTTCTGAAAACCAAGATATCAAATGTTTCTGTAGGCCCAACAAAGTAGTCTTTGTCTAGAAAAGTGAGCCCAGAAAAATAACCAAAATATAGTTTTTGAATTTGTAATCAGAATTCAGAATCAGAAGTCACCCACAAATATTTGGAAATTTTTGTCAGCTTATGTTTCAGGAAGGACGAGCATTACTTTATTTTGCAATAATCATTTGTATCACCATTCATCTGTCAGCATTCCCAGCAGCCCTCTCAGAGGCGATCATAAATCACTCTTTCTCTGCATTCCTTCAGAGTATATTAGTAGGAAACTAGACAGTTGCTCCCTGAAATGTCAGTATCCCATGGCAGAGGTTGCATCATTCTCTCAATAAAGAAACTATTTCATGCAATTTGCAGTATGTTTTAACACTGTCCACTTAACCAGTATAGATAGTAAAGAATAGTTCATTCCCTTTAATCATATCAATTCTGTAACTAAAATGACCTTTCCAAAGAGCACAAAATTGTTAACACATTAAGGCGATTATCCATATCCTTATGCAACAGTACTTGCATTTTGGTTTTTTCCTAAGAATTTTTATTCATGTTTTCCTAGTGTGGACCTTGGGAATGGAGAAGATTAGGAAAATAATTTAGTAAATGAACACACACACACACACACACACACACACACTTAAAATTCTGTGACTACAAAAAGAATTCAGAAAAAAATCATGCTCCCTAAAAGGTGGAGTAAAGTTATAACGAAGACCTCTACAAGCTCTTGCTAACTCTCTGGTTGTTAGGAAATCACAGAAAATAAATAAATAAATAAAAGATAGGCCAGTATCTCAGAAAACCATAAGTTTAACCACTGCAGAGCCAATATGAATATAGAAGAAACCCAATGTATATTTTTGGAATAAATGTTTATCAGAAATAATGTTTAATTATTTAGAAAAACTATAAAATTTAAAATATTTTACCAATGTCCTTCACCAATTTGAGTATCATTTCCTTTCTTCCTATTCCCCTATGTGAGATAAAAGTGTAGAATACCAAAATGGTTCTAAAATTAAACCAAAAAGCACTCATTTTTAGAGCTTTTAGTTTAAAAACTGGAAATTTCATTCAATAGTGTTTTTGTTTTTTAATTTTTCTACTTTATTTCATTCTTTTTTGGTTTCTTTCTTTTTATTTTTCCACTTTATTCTATTTGGTTTGCAGCTAGGGACAGGTGGTGTACATTTTAGGGAGGAAAGGAATGTTGCAAGTTTTAAAATAAGTGGAATATATATACTTTATGTATCATGAGTTAACACAAAAAAGGGCTTTACTATGATGTTATCTGAAATGATTTTTAAAAAAACAAAAAACAAAACACTCGATTGCCACAAAGGAATTCTGCTCCTCTGTCCACCCAACAACCCTGAGAATGAGAATGAGGAATGGGAGAGAACACTGTTAAATGAGACTGACCAATGTCATAAGTAAGGTTTGTCTTAAGTTTTATGGGACAGCATGGTAAATGTCTTTTACAGAATCATAGGGTCTTCCAAGTGCAGAGAATCTAAAGGCTAACCAGTCCAACCTCCTGCTCAGAGTCCAACTTCCCACTGGTCACAATTTCAATTTTCAAAGAGCGACTGACTGTGATAGGAGTTGGAAGTCCTGTGTTGTAGTCCAGTGCCACACAAAGTGAAGTCTGCAGCCCATGTCAGTTGACTAAGTTTTTATTCTTGGCCTATGAGGAGATGAGGAGCTGGCTCCAGAATATAAATCCATTACA
>PVKH010019151.1:0-14935 GCA_004027955.1 Chaetophractus vellerosus
AAGTCATCCCTGGTGGCATCTCCAGTCCCAGAGAACCGTGACACCAAACTACAGGAACTGCTCTGGTCAACCCAGCAGCTCACCAGGTATCTCTGCCCACACGTTTCATGGATCACACGCAGAGCCTCCAAATCTGAGTCGGCTGCTCACGGCACAGTGCAGCAAACGCGTAGGGAATGTCTGTGCGGCCCAGAGCCCAGTGTCGGGGAAAGACCACGTCCTCGCAGCGTCCATCCTTCTCCAGGACGCCCTCTCACGGACCAGCATCGCCGTCCACTCTAGCCTGGGCGTCTCCCTCACCCTCCTGCACAGCCAGTCGGTCACAACGTCACATCGCTCTCCTAGCAGTTCTCAGGTCCATCCACCTTCCCCACTCCTGCTGCCATTACCCCAGCCCAGGCCACCTTCTCCTCTCACCTGGATTGCTGCAACAGCCTCCTGGACCCCTGTCTCCTCACCTCCCCTTCACATTCTGCAAACCACTGCCCACGTGATCTCTTACAACATCTCATCATGTCAACGTCAACAGCTACCCACCGCTCTTGGGATAAAGTCAAAATTCCTCAGTTCAGAAGAAGACTGTGTTAGCCAACAGGGTGCTGAAGCAAAATACCAGAAATCTGTGGGCTTTTATAAGGGGTATTTATTTGGGGTAGAAGCTTACAGTCACAAGGCCATAAAGCGTAAGTTACTTCCCTCACCAAAGTCTGTTGCCATGTGTTGGAGCAAGATGGCTGCCGATGTCTGCAAGGGTCCAGCCTTCCTCTTCCTCTTAAGACTCCATGGTCCCAGCTTCTTCCAATATCAACTGTAGGCTGGGATAAGTCTCATCTCTCTCTGGGCTCAGCTGCTCTGCTCGCTCCACAGCCAGCTGTATACTATCAGGCTAACGGCTCATCTCTCTTCCTGGGGCCTCTGCTGTGTCTAATGGAGCCCTCTCTCTTTCCTCACTTATCTGCTTCTCTGTGTGTTTACTTCCCAGGGCTCCAATATCAAACCCCCGCCCTAACTCCTCTTGTTGTTTTCTCTGTGAGTCTCCAGGGACTCAACTCAACTGCCGTGGCCCAATCAAAGTCTTAATTATAATTTAATCAAGTAAGAGTGAAACCTCTGAATCCAATACAATATAATGTGCCCAGAGGAACAAAGCAGTTTACAAACATAATCCAATATCTATTTTTGGAATTCATAAATAATATCAAACTGCCACAAAGACCCTGCAAGATCTGGCCCTTGCTCTGCTCCCCAGACTCATCCTGTCCTTCACTCTACCCTCCCCCTACCAGATGAGCAGCCCTGGGCCTTCATATATACCTCTGCCAACCCCACTTCCCTGTCTCCATCTCACTGACTTATACCTATTCTTCAAGTCACCACTAAAATGTCACCTCTTCCAGGAAGCCTTCCCTTGACAGGTTCCTCCCTCCAACCATCTGCCACTCTGTCCCCCAACCATCTCCCTCTTCTTCCATACTGCATCCCCAGGGCAAAGCACAGTAGCTGGCATTTTGCAGCACTTGGTAAATATTAAGTGAATATATGAATTTAGCCAAAATCCACTAAATGATAGCAAACTTTAATAACACTTAACAAATGCTTGCATAGATTAACTCACTAAACCATCCAATCAACCCTAAACCATAAATGTTAACATCATTCCCATTTTACAAAGAAATAAACTGAGGTACTTGAAAATTAATCAACTTGCCTCCAGTCACCCAGCTAGGAGGGATGGAGCTGGGATTTGATCCCAGGAAGTCTGGCTCCAGACACCAGAAAAATCAGCCCTTCAAAGAACATAAGGCAGTCAGGTTCAAAGAAGGTTTTAGAGTTGTCTTTGTTTGTTTTTGGTTGGTTGGTTTTTAATGATCATTTCTAGATTAAAAAGAAAAGGAAATCAATATATTTTAGGATAGTAATTAGAATCACAAGAGTTAGAAAAATAAAATAAAATAAATAACCCTAAATACCTATATGAGCTTGTGAAACATAATCCATTTAAGAATTTTCTGGAAAGAAATGTCTTGTAAAAACTTTCCATTAGCAGCTTCCCAAAAGGACAGATCGTGGTTATCTTTTAATTAATTTTTGTAATGCTGAGTGTATTTACAGCAAAAATAAGCAAAACGGTATTTCTCTGCCTCATCACAGGCCCCAGGTTCCCAGAGATGGCTGAGCCCTGGGTGCTAGCGCACTCCATTAAGGCAACTTCCCACAAATCAGAAATGAGACGCAGCTTCATCCATTATTCTCCTATTCTAATGCTCACAGATCTTTTCAGAATGTTTTCTGCTGTAACATCAGGCAACCTGCTCGCAAATGCAGTCAAGGCACAGTTTCAACATGAAAACTGAAAGTGGGCTACACTCTACCAAAACAGCTTAAAAGACAGAAAGAGAATAACTGGCAACATTACCTTCTGGCAGATTTTAGCTTCTAGCATCCCACCTGCAAAGGCAGGTTGAGACAGGGCAAAGTTGTCCAGAAAGGCAATCAGACGTTACTCAGTCAGGTAAAATCCACAGATTCTGTCTGTTGGCTTTGTGAGATTTTTTTGTTGAGCTGTTCAGTTGGTTTTGTGCCTTTTTGTGTACTTGTGTTTCAAGGACCACTGGAGTAAAAACCAACAGAGGGAAGTGAAACATGTCACTGCGTGCACTCTACCCACAAGGCGTCTTCCCCGCTACCTATTCCGTTTGGGGACCTATTTGCGTGGTCTATCATCTGCACTCATGAGCACAGACCACGTATCATCAAACTTTCTCTTGTGTCTCACTGTCTACTAGCTATTAACAAAAAGAGTGATGCTTGAACAGTCTCTGAGAAGTTTAAACAGCTGAAATGCCCTCTGGTCAGACCGGAGGGCAGATAAACCAATCAGGCAAATTTTATGAAGGGTGCCAGCCTCCCAGACAATGACCCAACAGATGACTCTGGAGCAGCAGGTCCCCGAAACATTGAAATGGAAAAATGTAAATGCTACAGCTGATAATTACTTTGGTTGTTCATCCATCTGTTTGCTTTCCCATATATATGGATTCATGATTACATTTAATCACCCTCAAAAGAATTATCTTGGTGAGGTTACAGAGCGCCATAATAGAGTCACTATAATTCAATAGATGCTTTTGATTTCCCCAATAAGATAGTCAGCAATTACTGTTTGCTATCAAAACTCCAGTCCTTGTCAATACGATTCAAATTTTACTTGATACACTGATTACACAAGCTCTGGCCAACGACAAAAGCAGGCACTCCGACTTCTTTGGAGTGAAGAGTTTGTTTACTAAAATAGGTACTTTGAAAAATTACACTGAGTATGAAATGTCCCAGATTCTGTGTCATCGAATTTGGGAAACCAAATAAGCGAAGAATGGAGTGAATCTCCCTCCTCCTGAATCTGCTTCATTCCAGACCATTCTCAATCAACTCCCATCAAATTAAACCAAAATGACGAAGCAAGGCAAGTCACTGAATATCCAGACGGCCCACAGTCTGCCACGGCTGCCTCGAGCCACACTGAATTCCAGTGTCAAATCCTCACCAGTCACAGAGGCTACTTGGAAAGGCAGGAGCAGATCAACAGACTGGGACAGTTTAAAGGTTGGAAAGGGCATGAGCTGTGCCTACTTTCTTCCCTTTCTCACCTCCCTTCAAAGCCCCGTCTTACCCTGGACTCACCCCCAGCCCCAGTCCTGACCCAGGGCTAGTCTAGCCACCAGCTGGGCAAGGTTGCTGCCCAGACCAGCCTCTGGGGACAACCTCCTCCATTGGGGAGCACAGGGCACGCCCAATATGGAAAGGCCTGGTTATCTGACTTCCAAACCTAAGCATCCAGGAAGAATGAAAGTGGAGACACCACATCCACTCCACGGACTAAACTCTGTCACAGGACACTGGCCTGGGAGGTTAAAGGTGGATTATGACCAAGTCAAGCCCTTGTCAATGAGGGGGAAATTAAAAGATAAATAAGCTAATTGAAATTAAAATATAACTGATGTCCCCGAACTAGCAGCCTAGGAAAGATAGCAAAAGAAAACAAGGGGAAGCAGATGTGGCTCAGCCAGTTAAGCGCCCGCCTACCACTTGGGAGGTTCTGGGTTCAGATCCTGCTGACTCCTAAAAAAGAAGACGAGGTAGACACCACCCCTGCTGCAACGAGCAGGTGCCGCAAGCCAGCAGACGCCGCAGCCCACGGGCAGTGGATGTGGCTCAGGCTACTGGGCACTCGCCTCTCACGCGGGAGGTCCCAGGTTTGGTTCCCGGTGCCTCCTGGAGAAGGCGAGCAAACAATGAGCAGACAGATGAGAGAACCGTCTGGGGGAGGGGGAATAAATAAAGTAAATAAATAAAATCTTTTTTAAAAATAAAAAAAAAGTGAACAGGAAAGCCAGGGAAAGATTTGGGAATTTTCTTCTTCAAGTAGGTTCAATTATTTTTCTCCAATTTTACACTAGTGTTTTTTTTTTTTTTATTCTGTTTAAGTGAGAATTAGACCTTTGGCAGGAAAGACTTTGGACAAAATGTTCATCTACAGAGACCACATACACCAGAGGGTGGCAAAGTAGGGCCTGCTGGCCAAAGCTGGTTCTCCACCTGCTTTTGTATGGCTGTGAGCTAAGAATGGCTTTTTACATTTTTTAAATAGTTGGAAGAAAATCAAAATCATGACATGCTAAAATTATACAAAATTCAAATTTCAGTCTCCATAAATAAAATTATACTGGAACCTGGCCAAGCTCATGCATTTGCACATCATCTATGGCTGTTTGGGTGCTATGACAGCAACGTTGAGCAGTTAGAACAAACTGCAGAGCCCAAAAGATAAAACCTGTACCATGCACTATCTGGCCCTTAGCAGAAAGAGCCTGCCAACCCCTTACATGGACAAAACCACTTTTCTACAAGTGCACCGATTTCAAATATTCTGCAACATTGCTACCAAAAATCTTCAAAAGCTTTCCAGAGTATCCGTATCTCAGCCTTGCTCATTGAACAACTATTGACTAAGCACCAGCCCTGTGCCAAGGGCCGCATTAGACTCCAGGGATACAAAGGCAGGCTCTGTGCATGCTGTGGCCACCGCCGAGGCGTTTCCAGTTGGACAGCGGAGGTGGACAGCAACCAGGCAGGGGCAACGCGGCGTGCGGTGCGGTAACATTGATATGCAGGCGCGGTGGGCAGCCCATATTAAGGGCCCTAAATCAGTGTGAAGGCAAGTGTCTAGCAGGCTACCAATCCTGAAAGAAGACCAGGGAGAAGTCAGGCAGGAAGAGGGTGGAAGGCAATGAGAGAGGAGGAAGGAAAGGCTGGTTGCTCAAGGAGAACACCTTCACTTTCCCGCAGCTGCAGGGATGCGCTTGGCCCGGCTGGAACGTGGAGAATGCCAGGAGCACTGACACGGCCAGGCCACGGCAGAGCCCTGCTGGCCCTTTAAGGACCTCAGCGCCTCCAAACGGCATCTCCCGTCTAGACACAAGCCAGAATCCTGTGGGGGCCGCCAGGGCAGATTTGGAGTAGAGCAATGATCTCTCACTTGCTACCCAACTCCAGGGGGCGTGTGCAGACCCAGCACACGTAAGAATTTTCTAGAGTAAAACCATGCAATCATCAATCAGAGACCCACAAAATGATGTGAACATCACTCAATCAAAACTTTTAGAAAGAAATCAATGAAATATATTAGTATTACAACTACTCTTCAAATGTCACGGAGTTCTTAATAAAACAGCAGCATCCCAATTGAGGCTTTTTACGTGGCTATGATGTAATAATCCACCTTTCAAAGGAAACGTTTCATATTTTTCATAAACCTAATGTCCCCCTCTGCCCACATGGATTCCATCAAGTAGACAAGTCAACAAGGAAAAATAACAACCCATAAATTCCAAGGAGGCTCTGACTAGCCATGATATCAAGCCATGTACAAAGTAAGACTCAAAGCAGGTGGTAAAAAGATACAGTTAACATCCATCTTTTAAACAGGGAAAAAAACCTCAAAACCTGCAATGTGGATTTAAACCACTGCCTGGTCTTGCTTCAGTGAATAGCTCCTTGTCAGGTATCAGTGATTTTTCTAAGATAAATGTTAAAACTCATGTTCAGGTATTTGTAGAATTTATCAGGTTTGGATCCTAAATGACCAAGGGTTAGGAAGAAATGAATCAAATGGTGCGTGGCTTCTACTAAACGATGGGGTGGGAGATGGAGCCACCTCGGCGTGTGACGGGATGAGTCCCATCCTACTTGCGTCACACTCAAGGTTACTGCTAGGAGGATGCTTTGTTCACAGAAAGGCACTGCTCTCTCTGAAATGCTTGCTTTCAGAAGTGCAAATGGCAAGGCACTGTGGACACCACTGGCAAAGCAGGCTGGTTTTGACCAAGGAGCTTCCTGTGGCAACAGAGTACCACAAAGTGGACGGCTAAAGCAAAATCTGCATCGCCTCCAGCTCTGGAGGCTAGAAGTGTGAAACCAAGGTGTCAGCAGGAGAAGCCGTCCTCGCCCCTGCCTAGCGCCCAGGCAGTCTTCGGCTTGCAGCTGCAGCCAGCCCTTCAATCTCTGCCTCCACTGCCACATGGACTTCTTCCTTCTGCGCCTGTCTCTGTGCCCAAATTTCCTCTTCTTCCACGGACACCAGTCACGCTGGATGCGGGGTCCACTGGGATCCAGTATGACCGTAGTTTAACTAATTCCATCCGTAACAACCCTATTTCCAAAGAAGGTCACATCTGAAGCACCGAGGTTAGGAGGTGAACACGTCTTCAGCACTACCCTTGGATGCCATTTCAAGGCACAACCCTGAGAAAAACGTGCAGGTAAATAAACCACAAAGAGAGTTTACAGTAGGAACGCTAAAGCAAGAAAGCACAGAGACAGCCAGGAGCCTGCGCGTCAGGCAGGCGCATCAGGCAACTCAAATATTTCACCACTCTGAGCATGTTTGTGAGTGACTGTGAAAGCACCGTGGTACTGATTTGGGAGTTAGAAATAAATTTTAGCAAGTAGATTAATTTGCAAATAAAGAACCCACAAATAATGAGGAACAACTGTATTAGATACACCAGAGGACAATGGGCTTGGGCAGCACCAATAAACAGCACAGAGTGAAACAAAAGAGGAGTTCTCCATGAGCCAAGGAGGACACCATCCAATGAATGCAGCAAGACCTAAATTCTGGGCAACCGTGGTTTAAGAAGCTCCTCCATCACAGGGAGTAATTAAATAGAATCTCAGGACTAAAGGGGATCTCAGAGACCTGGAGTTCCAAAGCAGCACCTCCTCCACGTGGTCAGGCAGCCTGTGCGTGCACACGTCTACCGACTGAGTCACAGTCCTCCAGGAGACAGTCCACCCCTTATCTGAACCACTCGGGCAGAAAGTGCTTCCCTGCCACAGCTCAGCTCTAGCTCCTCAAACCTGCAGCACTGGGCCTTGGGTTTCCTCTGGAGCCACCAAATCAAGTCCCATCCCACTAATCCAGAACAGACTTCTGGATGCTGAGGGACCAGCCATGTGTCCTCATGTCTTCTCTCCTCCAAACCTCCCAGCTGGAGAGTCTTCATCTGCTCCCCACCAGATGGCCTGTGATGCTGCCAACTTTGTCTCTCTAGAAACCTTGTCACCCTGCTGGCTGGTCCTGAGTTGAGTCAACAGCAACCTCCAGGCCTCCCCAGGATGTCCCTGGTCTTCTATCTTGTAGTTCACAAGCTGGTCTGTGTCCGTAACTGACATCACATCTAATCTGATGGCGGTTCATCTGATGTGTTTACCTGTGATCCCAGATAACCAAGACCTCTGTGGAAACTGATTCTGCCACTCAGTTTATGGGCCATCCTCATCCTTCTAGAACCCACTGCCAATAGGCAGGATCTCCAGAATGCCAACATCTATCCATAAATGGTCACTCCAGTCCCTAAGAATGTACTTAAGGGACTTCTCAGCAGCCCACTTTACTCCATCCTGTTAAGGGAAGACACCTTTTTAATCTGTGACAATTCCCTGTGTTATCATTCCAATAACCTTCTGGAAAGAGGGGTTAAGTTAGCTCATAATGGTGCCAGTTACTCTGTTCCAGGCACAGCAGTAGCATTTGCATTCATTCTTTCACTGGATCCTCACTCTAGCCTGGTTCCATGAATATCATCAACTGATAGATGAAGACACTGAGGGTCTTAGAAGTGGCAGGAGGGTCTCATTCCAGAGCCTGAAAGCATAAGCTCCATGCTGTACTACCTCCCACGTCCCACTGGCTTCCATAAAATGCATGGAATAGTACTGGAAAGCTGACTGTCTCACTCTACAGACAAGGACCCAGGAAGTAGAAGTGGTCCTCCCCAGGTCAGGGGCTTCTTCCTTTGACTTCTACCCAGCCTTTCCAAGTCCATGAGAAGTAACTTCTTTTTTTTTTTTTTTTAATATATCCTCCCCTTGCTGCTTGTGTTTGCCATGTTCATCTGCTTTGCGTTTTTCTGTGTCTGTTTGTCTTCCCCTGCTGTGGCATCCCGCTGAGTCAGCTCACCACGCAGCGGCTTGCCTGCTCATGCCAGCTGGCCTTCTCCAGGAGGCCCTGGGAACCGAACCCGGGGCCTCCCATGTGTAAACCAGAGCCCTACCAATTGAGCCACAGCTGGTTCCCAAGAAGTAACTCTTGAAAGCACACTCCCCTTTCCCACCTGGGATGGTCTGGGATTATACCCACATATCTTATTTCTGAGGAGTTCCAACCCCTCTTAGATCATCAGACTTTTCAGGGTCTTTATTCATCAATGTATGCCTATCTCCTCTTGGAAGTTCCTGAAATCTTTCCTAGAAGCCCTGGGTGGCTTCCTTTGCTATCATGACCTCTGAAATAAAGGCTTTGTCCTTCCAAGTCCCAGTGACTCCCTTGATGCTCCATTAAGATCCAGACATTCCCCTTCGTTGGTTCCTCTAACTTCTAAGTGATGTACCTGTCAGTCCAGCAAATAAAGAGTGACAGAAGCTCTGCTTTCACAGAAGGAAGCTTCCAGCAAGGTCCAGAAAGGGAGCTCACTTGTCATTGCTCCATGCCACAAGGCCTGCCCTGCCATGTGCATTAGGAAGGCATAATCACTGGGCTGCACTTCCCCCAGGGTACCAGAGTGAGCCAGGTCTGTCATCTTCCACACCCTCCACAGCCCTTGATTGGACTGCTCTATTCTGGAATGTTGGTAATTAGTAGCTGTCATTCACTGAGCATGCTGACTCTGTGGCAGGCACTGTTCACATACTTTACACCCAGCAGCTCTTGCCATCCTCCCCATGACCCTATGCGGTGGGCTCCTAACTGCACTGCTTCTCGAGATGAAGACATTGAGACCTGTAACCAGCCCACTTACTTGGCTACTACATGGTAAAGTGGGGGGTGAGCCCAAGGCTCTGGCCCCCAACCCTGCACTGCACCATCATCCCCCACTGCTGCTTCCCCTTCACGGGGATCACCCCCATCTCGCGTTTCTAATCCTAGGCCTATCGCATCACACCTTGGCATACTGGGAGGCATTAGGAGGCCCAACTGGCTCTAGGGGACAGCTCCACTCAGCACCAGATTACACCGAGAGAAAGGACTTCCCTTATCCTTCTCCCGAGTAACACTTTCTGTCCAGGAATACTGGCGGCCACCCCACCCCACCCTGGATGTCAGAGCTGCTGACTCCCAGAGCACCAGATAAAGGAGGGGCTCCTGCACCACCCAGAGATTTAGGGTTCCAAGAACACATGGAAACTGCCCCGTGGGATGTGTAACAAGACCGAGAGAGCTCCTAACTCCAAAATAAAACGGACTCTGCCTAAGCCTGTGCAAGTTCACGGACTAGTAATGTTAGCATCACACAGCAGTGGGGCAACTGGAACTCTTACCAATGGACAGGGACAAGGGGATCAAGTCCCCTTTCATCTTCTCACTTCAAGCATCGCAACCACTTACCCCGCACCACATCCACATCCAAACCAGCCAAGAAAACAATACACAAGAACTGAGGGCGCAAATGGAGAAAAGAAAGTTCTGGAACCCTGGCTCCTTCAGCTGAATTGCCAGCACTTCTCTGCCATTACTCATGCCCCTCACAGCAGCACTAGCAACTTTGTCTTTTTATGTTTAGATTCGGCCTGGACCCCTGCAGACTGGGTGAATGACCCCTGCCCCTCCCAAGCTGTCATCTGCAAAATCAGAATATCCCACTCTGTCTCTCAAGTGTCCGGGGAGAGCCAGCGCAGGAACTGCAGGTGAAGGGGCCCCGTCAGCCAGCCGTCAGGAGGCAGAGAGGAGAAGTGAGGAGCACAGCTGGGGAAGATCATATTGTTCCATGAAACGCTGGGGCTTCTGCTCTCCATTTTGGAGGGTCACAGTGAAGAATAAACAAAGAGGGGTGACAAAGTACTCTGCATGGTGGCTGGCCCACAGAAAGTGCACAGTGAGCGTTCCATGTTACATCCAAGAGCCATGCAACTGATGGATAAATCTACTACTGCACCATAAAGGCCCCTCCTGACTGCCTCCCCCACCCACCCTGCAAAGGCCCCTCCATCCCACAGCTTTCAGAGCAAAAGGCCCACTCCCTAACCTGTCCTTCCACACCCCCCCTGCCCTGGTCCTCCTTCCCATGTATCCAATGACCCTGTCTAAGAGCCTCCTGCAGCACGCGGTCACCTGGTATACCCTCTCTGCTTCCCTGCACGTACCCATCCTCCCAGGCTCACCAGGAGCCTCCACGGTGAAGCCTTTGCAGACAGCGCACCAGCCACAACTGAGCCCCAGGCCCCTTCTCAGATGTAGCCTCCATCTCTGCATCCGTTCATCAACCTGAGCAGGCCAGTTCGCCACTAGACTCTCAGCAGCAAGTCCAACAAATAACTGCATGCCCTGGTTGCTCAATGTTACCCTCATTACAACACTAAGGGGTAGCAATTATTATCCCCAGCTTACAGAGAAGTAAACCAAAGTGCAGAGGGTGAAGTAAAGTCCAAAGATTATACCACTAGCAAGAGGGGAAGAGGGGTAGCTAGCCAGGGTTCACCCCCAGGTCAGTCCAAGTGCAAAGCTCTGAACCCTCTGTGATTCCAGGCCAATGTCTATCCAGCCCACAACAGGACCTTACAAAGAGTTGCAGAATCAATTCCAACACAAACACACTTCCATGGATTTTCATCTGTACCCGATAGATCTATAAACGGCCGGGCACTCGGGCTCCTCCTGCATAACCAGACAATATCGGCTTTCATGTTGAGCACGTTTTCTTTCCTGCATTCCTTCCGGACAAAGAAGCCCTCCTCAAACAAGACATATGAAAATGCTTCAAGAGATTAAACACCCACAGCCAAGCCTCTGAAAGCGACCTGATTAAATACTTAACGATAATACCAGTCTAGACTCAATAGATCAAGCCCTCTGGCTCAGGGCAACACTGGCTGTGCAGCAATTGTACAAAATAACACTTATAAATGGAAGAAAGGAAACACGTTTCTCCTTAGTTTCTGGTAAATTGGGAGTTGGAGACTTAATAGGGCCAGGCAAGTCTACAAGCCAGGCTGCGAGTGTGCCGAGGCCCCTGGGGGCAGAGCCGTGAGCCCCCCGGGACACAGCACTCTACAATTAATCACCACTGGAAACCGAGGCAAAGCCCAGCACAGGAGACGCGCCCAGGGAAATGGGCCCGACACCCCCACGTTCTTCCAGGGGGCCCCTTCTTTTGACCAGGGAGGTTTCGAGTTCTTCCTCTCACACAGGTTTTACATTCCGGATCTAGTGAAGGCGTTCACTCTACTAACGCTTTTTCTTGTAGCTTCTCCAACAAGCCACTCCATCTCACCCCATGGGATATGCAATCCCCTGGGCCAGGAATGCGCACCCCCTGCTCCTCATAGGGTATCTTCTCTATGTCCCTCAGGTCTCTATAAGCAAGACTGGCTCCCAGCAGTGACTGGCACCCCGATTAGGTGCCCCTCCAAAAGCACCCTGACCCCACCCTAAGAGGACCTGCTGGTCCCCAGACCAGCTTTCCCACTAGACAGGTGGCAACATGGGCTAAGTTTGCCTTTTCTTCAGTGACTCCCCAATATCTAGACAGGTGTCTGCTACACAGGTGGCTTGGACTCAATGTTTGTTGACTGAATCCATGAAGGAAGGAATGAAGTAACTCCATTCCTTGTGGAGGGGAAGAAAGAATGTCCTCATACACAAACAAAAAGGCTCACCACGCCAGAAGAATCTCAAACCGTAAATGTCAGTGCCCCTTCGGAGGGGTGGCAGGTAATTAAGCATGTCCCAGTAACCTCAAGTTCTGGTCAACAAACTTCACGTCAAATCCAAACTGAAAGAAAAGGTGGATCAAAGAGAGAGCGAAGTCCACTAACATTACCGCCCCGTGCCTGGCGCACTGGTACCTTGGTCTTCTACAGTCACCTGGTGATGGAAAAATACACTGAACACGGCCTCGCTCGGCATCAGTTCCCTCCAGATGAGAAACAAGGACAGGGCACAGGGTGGGGGGCAGGGGCCTCCAGTCTGGCAGAGAGAGTCCCCGACTCTCTCGTTCCCAGGGGGAGCCTTTCACCCGTTTCTCAACTGCATCTCTAACCTAATCCATCTTCCACCATACAACATTTATTAAACAATCGTCAAGGAACTTCAAGCACCAGGACTTGTGCTCCCTTAAGTTGATAAGTAAATATGTGCATACGCTTATGGGAAAAATGTTTTTCTAAGTTTAATTTTTTGTTGTTGTTTAAGTTTCCTGGAAATCTGAATTTTGACTGAAGCTGTTAAGGAGTTTTGGACTGAGAAGAACAGACATGAAGTAATATATGTGGAAATCTGATGATTCTACTTAACCGCTCTCTGATAATTTTTTTTTTTTTTTAACACAACACAAAACGTGCTAACATTCAGTGGTTTTGCCACTGGGGAGAGATGGATGTTGTGGCCGTGACAACGCTCCCACGTCCCAGGCATGAGGCTCAGCATTTGTCACATACCGGGTCACTAACTCCTCTCCCCAGTCACAGGACAGGGACTCTGGTACCCCCACTCAGCGTGTGGAGGCCGAGGCCCGGAGAAGTCAACGACCAAAGTCAGGCAGGTCCCAGGGCTCAGGGCTGGAAGACCCTCACTGCTTCCTGCACCCACCCACCACATCCCTGCCATGAGGCCACCCCACGTCTGAGATTTCCCCCCTTCCCACTCCCATCATCCAGGAATCCCACAGCAAGCCCCTCAGAGCCCCCACAGCCACTCCATTTCATACAAGCACTGGGAATGTCCCTCCTTCCTCGGGAGCCCCTCTCACCCCACGGACACTCCCGTCACCACTGACTTTTTAAGCTGTGGTTTTAAACTGCCACAGTGTTTTAATCCAAGTCACAGAGATTCCCACTGTTATCAGCATCTCCCTTGGATACAGTGAGGGCAGCCACTTGCCTGGCGGTCAGCCAAGCACTCTTAGGTTTTCCTTCGCGTCCTTTGATACAGATGGCGTTAATTCCACTCACCCAGAGTGTCCATTAGAAAATCTTACTTCATTGTTAAGAATCGCTCAGTACTTGACATTCTGGGTACTCCCTCCACTTCTGTCCTCTCAGAAAAGAAATAAATCAGAAGCTTCCTTACTTTAGAAGTGTCACACAAAAGTGAGACTCCATTCAGGTCTCAGGTGTTTCTGAAAGGTTTAGGTTCCTTTGTACGGACGCACCTCCACACACATGTTCCTCAAATATGGGTATGTTTAAAAATGCCCCGGGATGCCCTGAGTGCTAGGAAAAGGAGCGAGGTGACCCGAGGATGAAATGGTGCAGCCAGATCGGGGGTGCCAAGGATTTCGGCTCTGATGACATACCTGTGTGTATGTGTGTATAAAGAAGAGTATTCTAAAAGCATAAACCTGTAGTAAATTAGGCCAACTGCCCAGGAAGTCAGGCTGCCCAGTGGGAAACAAGAAATGTTCATAAAAATCGAAAACAAGACTCGACACAACCACTCCATTTCTTCAGGCTAGTGATGCATTCCCAACCGCAAGGCGAGTCGATACTAGGTCAGCGATAAAAGCGGGGAGCCCAGTGAAAAGTTTATAAGCCAGTAAAAAATGTTGTAGGCTGACACATTTCAAGAAAATCTGCAAAGCTGCTGCAGGTATTTGCAGATAAGCAGCAGACGTCGGCAAGTAAATAAAATATTGATTTTAAAAATGGAAGTTCTAATGCTGTGCTATTGATGCCAAGATTATTAAAACTCCGTCCTTAAGAAACACTTGCATCCAATCCTTCATTTCCAGGGACTTAGATCCTTCACTGTGAAGGCTCATTCCACAGTAATCCTACCTTTAAGTGCCTCCCTATAAATCACCAAGATCAAAGAGGGAAATTGTACAGACAAATGTTTTAGAGCCTTTGACCACATCTGGTCCCCACTGGTAACTGCTGGTCAGATGAAAACTGAGAAATGGAGATTTTATTTTCTGGTCATCTGCAGGCAATACGGTTGAAGAGGCAGAAATCCTGATGAATTGGATTTCGGTTAAATCACGCTTTTTTTTAAGCTTTTGCTCAAATTTCAACTTCCCTAGCCCCTACTAACACATCAGCGGCCTCTTGCCTTCATGAAAGCTCTGGAGAAGGATTGCAGAGAGGGTCCCAGCTCAGTGCCCCCAATCATAGCCACCATTTCCTCAATCAGAAAAGCCAGGGGCTACGCTACCCCTCAGCTTCAGGCGTCCACAAGTGCCCCACTTCTCTACGGACAGCTCTCTCTACACACAGCTGGAGGCAAGCCTGGACTGATGTCCACTGAGAGCCAAGGAGGTCATCTAATGATGGTTATTTCTGACCAGAAGGCGATCCGGAAAATGCCAGGGTTTTGGGCTGGGTTTTGGTGGGGTTTTTGGGTTTTTTTTGGTTTTGGTTTTTTACATTTTTCTACTCTTTA
>PVKH010019152.1:0-14935 GCA_004027955.1 Chaetophractus vellerosus
GGGGGAAGGGGAGATATGTAATAAAATAAATAAATCTTTAAAAAAAAAACAAAAAACAAAGTTCAGCTGTTCTTAGGATTATACTTTAGCCAGCTGAATTTACTAATCAGTAGCGGAAGTTGGTGCCCAACCGTCTCTTCCTCCCTCATTTTGGGAAGTGGAGCTTCCAATTCCAGCCATGGAAAAGCTCCTGAGGCGGCTTGTGCCTCCAGTGGAGGATGGGCACCAGCCTCCAGGGTGTGGAGGGCTCTACTTATGAATCTTCTCTGCAGATGGGAAGTCTCCTCCTTTCATTCTTTCAAGGATGTTGCAGGATGCTCTTTTGGTCTCCTGGAGCCCCCAAACAAGTGCTCTAGATAGCTCTGGGTGATCACCAACTGCCCTGTAGCAGGAGCTGATTCTCGGAGCTCTTTACTCTGCCGCCATCTTTTTGGTTGTTGATGATATACTAGTTTTTCTTGGTTATCTGAACTTTCATTTTACCAGCATTCTGAGAGACCTTAATTCTATAAAGAAGACCCGTATTGCTCCTTAAGAGACCCAATTGACTCATGGACAACAGTCTATTGATGGCCACTGCCAGTTGCTGGACTGCTATGTGAGGCATTTCATTCTGAATTACCTGGTCTGTGATTCCATGAGGGAACTGGTGACATAATTCTGTAATCCTGCTTTCCATTTCCACTGGACCTGCATCAGGTGGCTGCACCTTCACCCTCACCTCAGCCATGAGGGTGCAATTCCTGGTCCCTGCCACGAAGACGCTCAATTCCTGGTCCCTGCTGCCAAGAGTCGTGGGATAAGGAGCTGGGAAACTCAGAGAACCTGCTGAAGACAGTGCCTGGTCTGCTTGGTCATTTTTGATTTGTATTGGATAATCTCAGTTACCTCTTCCAGAACTGGCAGAAATTCCTAGGTAAAAAGTGACTTCAATTTACAGATTCACATCTCAGCCTCATTCTTCCAAATCTTATTCCAAAAATTCTTGCTTCCTTATTGGTCTCCAGTTTCTTCAAACAGATGATTTTTGTATTTTTCTGACTTCTTTAGAAAATCTCCATGGGAGATTGGTCTGAATGTACCAGTCCATGATTTCTGAAACAGATCTCCTATGCTCTTGTTATAAACATATATGGAAAGGTTCAGAGCCTTTTGACAAATGCAATGGGCATTTGATTAATGCTGCTCTTTGGGCAAGTAGAATTGGGGCTTCTCATAGATATCCTCCAACAGCCTTAGGATAAATGCATATGTGGGTGCAACATGTAGATACAGGTTTGGGAACAGAAAGCTCGATTTTTGCATTTGACTCAAGATGCATTGTGCAATATGATTCCCAGAGGACTTTACTTTTGGGAATTATTGGATGCTTGATTACCTATTAATAAAGGGCCACTTTAGTTTTCTTTTGACTAATGACTCTTGTAAGCATTCTTCATCAGTTTGATCTCCATATATAGGGAGAGGTGAACCCCAAACATGTTTGGGCTCACTTGGGGTCAATGAGAATATATATTTCCTGTCTGCTTTCAGATGGTGTAGTGAAGGTCCTCAGTGAACATTTATTGAATCTTTATCACCACCTTCATGACAATACATGAACTGGATTCTATGAATTTTAGTTACATACCAAGAGAGCCTCCCTATCCCTATGATTCTTCTTGACCTGAGAGAACCTCACCAGGGATGAATTGGGTTCATATTGGTTTCCTTTTGTCCTCCCAACTCTCTTAAGGCCTCATGTTTTGAATTGGAAATCTCAGGGTCTGGAGTGACTGAGTTGAAACGTGGATTTTCTAGATATTCTAGTCTGTTGTTTCTTCTTCCTCGTCCCCCTTTGCCAACACTCGTTGCCCACATAACTGTTCCATGCTTAAGAAGTTCACAGTTTTTTGTAGCGGAGAGAGACAAGTTAAGAGACAATGACAATATAATACAATCAATAATAGCATAGGGTTAAACTCCAGATGCTTTAGGGACACATAAGAGAGGCACCTAATCCCATCTTAGGGGACCAGGGAAACTGCAACCAAAGAGTTAGGTGGGAATTTTTCAGGTGAAGAGCAGGCTGAGAAAAAGCATCTGGCCTTATGAAACAGCATGCATATAGGCCTGGAAGCAAGAAAGAAAATTAGGCAAATTTGGGGAAGCAGATCAATTTGGGTAGTGATTGAGATAAAGTTCAAAGAGTAAACAGGGTCCACATAAAAAAGGAGATAATAAAGATAACAGTAGAGATCATTGAAATAGAAAACAAAGGTACAATGTACAGAATCACCAAAGTTGATCTTGAAGATATTAACAAAACATAAATACCTCTGAGTATTTTAATGAAAAAAAAGAAGAGAAGGCATAAACAAATACTATAATGACTGATAAAGAACACCTGTCATGGATTCCTGAACCACTGCTTGAAGACTGTTGCCCAGGAGATCAACTCAACTTACGTCAAACCTTGCACAGGCAAGAAAAAATCTTTTATTGTGTCCAGCAACTGGGATTTTGGGGTTGTTGTGTTTCCTCAGCATAGCCTTTCAAATCCTAAAATGCCAATGGAAAAACATTTTAAGTAGAGGGAATGTATGGCATAATCAAGGAGCAGAAAGAAGACAGTAAAAGTTGAAAGACTCTCATTTCCCAATTTCAGAACTTATTACAAAGCTTTAGTTATCAAGGCAGTGTGGTACTTGATACTCTATGTAGAAAATCATAAAGAAAGCTACAACAAAGGTATTAGAGCTAATAAACAAATTCAGCAAAGTGGCAGGGCTTTAGATCGATATGCAAAAATCAGTAGTGTTTCTGTACACTGGTAATGAACAATCAGAAGAGGAAATCAAGAAAAACTTCCATTTATAATAGCAACTAAAAGAATGAAACATCTAGGAATAAATCTAACCAAGGATTTAAAGGACAGATACATAGAAAACTACAAAACATTGCTAAAAAAAATCAAAGAAACCCTAAATAAATGGAAGGACATTCTATTCATGGATTGGTAGACTAAATATTGTTACGATGTCAAGTCTACCCAAAGCAATTTACAATTCAATGCAATTCCAATAAAAATTCCAACAGGCTTATCTGAAGAGTAAGAAAAGCTAATCAACAAATTTATATGGAAGTGTAAGGGGCCCCAAATAGCCAAAACAATCTTGAAAAAGAGGAATGAAGTTGTGGGACTCACACTTCCTGATTTTGAAAAGCTACAGTAATCAAAACAGCATGGTACTGGTGCAAGGACAGATGTATAGAACAATGGAATCTTATTGAGACTTCAGAAATAAACCTCACATCTATGGACAATTGATTTTTGACAAGGGCAACAAGTCCATTCAATTGGGAAAGAATTGTCTCTTCAGACTTGTTTTCAATCCTTCCCCACTGTGGCAAAATAGGTAAAGTATCATGGAGGAGGAGATCTTCTCCTACCTCTTATGTCTTAGGATATTTATCCTCCCAGACTCTCCTTTCCTTGTTTTTCTTGTACAGTGTTTCACAGCCTGTCACCCATTCTTTCTCCCTCTCTCTCTCTCTAACACACACACACACACAGATTTTAAAGGATAACGTGTGTATTATTAAAGGGCTCCCTGGCCCCCACTTTCCCACTTAATAATTTAGGGACTGGGATTGGGTTTGAATAAAACATGTCTTGGTGGGGATAGTACAGTGGGCTTCTGTTCCCCAGAACTAGATACCAGACCAGCTGGAATTTTTTTTCCTGACTAAAGATTTAGGACTATTTGGCAGCCAGTTGGATGCCACTAAGATTTTTTAAAAAATATTTTTATTACAGAAGTTGTGAACTTACAAAACAATCATGCGCATGTGTGGAATTCCCATACAACACTCCTTCAACACACACACCGTTGTAGAATATTTCTTACAGATTATGAGATAATATCATCAGACTATTACTAATTATGGTCCATAGCATACATTTGGCATGTTTTTTCCATATCTCCCTATTATAAACACAGTGCATCTTTGGCATTGACACAAGAATATTACAGTATTTCTGTTGACTATAGTAACTATAGTCCATAGGTTACATTAATTGTATTTTTCCCATGCTTCTCCACATTCCCATCACCCTGCAGTAGTGACATATATCTGCTCTAGTTCACAGAAAGACATTCTTGTATTTGTACTATTAACCACAATTCTCATCCACCTCTGGGTTCACTGTGTTACTCAGTTCCTAGATTATTGAGACTTCAGAAATAGCTTTCTTTCAACCGACATTTCCATCCCTCGATTACCCTTTTCAGTCACAATTCCATTTATAAACCAGCTGCTACTCACTATAATGTGTTACCTTCAACTTTATCCATTTCCACACTTTTACAGTCAAGTAAATTAAAACTTCTACATAAAGTATCAGTAGTCCTTCTCAGCCCTCCTTTTATCTCCTAATAGCCTATACTCTAGGTTTTAACTCCATGTGTTTATTCTTTGTATTTAGTTCATATTAATAAGACCATGCAATATTTGCCCTTTTGTATCTGGCTTATTTCACTTAGCATAATGTCTTTTTTTTTTAAGATTTGTTTTTCTTTATTTATCCCCCTCTTGCTGCTTGTGCTTGCTGTGTCCATTTGCTGTGCATACTTCTGTGTCTGCTTGTCTCCCTCTGCTGGGCCATCTTGCTGCACCAGCTCACAGCTCACTGCACTGCATGGGCCGTCCTGCATTCACCAGGAGGTCCTGGGAAACGAACCCGGGGCCTCCCATATGGTAAACGGGAGCCCAACCAATTGAGCCTTAGCCGCTTCCCAACATAATGTCTTCAAGATTCATTCATGTTATCATATGTGTCCCAATTTCATTTCTTCTTACTGCAGCATAGTATTCCATCTTATGTATATACCATGTTTTGTTTTTCCATTCATTGGTTGATGGACACTTGGGTTGTTTCCATCTTTTGGCAATTGTGAATAACACTGCTATGAGCTGGAATTTTTTATGTATTGGTCTAAAGGCAAAATGTAGAAGAAATTTGAAGGACTGGGCAAGACAAAGAACTTGAAGGAGTACTGAGGGACAGGGGCATGAAAATGCAGATGCACTGAGGACTCTTGTGGATATTAACAGTGAATATTCACTCTTACACTGTACAAAGTCCTTGAAGTATAATTAAATGATTTTACTGAGCCCCTGAATAAAAAGAATAGTCTCTTCAACAAACAGTGCAGGAAGAACTGAATATCCATATGCAAAAGAATGAAAGTGAAACTCTTTATACCATGTACAAAAATCAACTCATAATGGATCAAGACCTAAATTTATGAACAAAACCCATAAAACTCCTAGAGGAAAACATAGGGAAGCATCTTCAGGAACTTGTGTTAGGCAATGGTTTCTTAGACTTTACACCAAAATCATGAGCAATAAAAGAAAAAAAAATGGGATTTCATCAAAATTAAAAGATTTTATGTGCCAAAGGACTTCATCATGAAAGTAAAAAAACAACTTACAGATTGGGAAAAATTATTTGGAAACCACATATATGATATGGGTTTAACAGGCAGAATAGATAAAGAAATCCTACAACTTAGCAACAAAAGGAATTGTTTGTCAGGTAAAAAATGAGCAAAAGACTTGAATAGACAGTTCTCGAAAAAGCCCATGAAAAGATGCTTAACATTGTTTATCTTTAGGGAAATGCAAATCAAAACCATAATGAAACCATCTTACACCTACTACAATGTCTACTATTCAAAAAAAAAAAAACAAATATTGCAGAGGATGTGGAGAAATAGGAATACACATTCATTTTTGGAGAGAATGTAAAAATGTTGTAGTTGCTGGGAAAACAGTTTAGAAATTCCTCAGAAATTTAAGTATGTTTTAGTTGAACAAAGGTCTGCCAATGCAAAGTACCAGAAATGGGTTGGCTTTTATAAAAAGGTATTTATTTGAGGTAAAAGCTTACAGTTCCAAAGCCGTGAACCACAAGGAACCACAAGAGGTACTTCCTCACCAAGGTCAGCTGCCACGTGGTGAAGCAAAATGGCCACCGATCTCTGCCCAGGTCTCCACCTTTCTGCAGCTGTAGGCAAACCTGGCACAGGGCTTGCCTCTTATTGGGCCTCCTCTCTCATTCTCTGCGGCTCTGCTTTCTTCCCGAGTTCAGCTGTAAGCTATTAGGTATATGGACTCATTTCTCCCCTGGCCTCAGCTGTTTGAGCCTCTGGAAGGCTTCTTTCCTTGCAGCTCAGCTGTGGGTGAAACTGGAGTTTCTCTCACATGGCAGGATCTACAAAGCACTCAGACAGATGCTCTGACAGTTTGAATTTGGTAAATCCCCCCAAAATATTGGTTTTGAACTAATCCATTCCTGTGGGTGTGAGATCTTTTGATTGCAATAGATTCTAAGAGTTTTTTTTTTTTTTTTTACAGAAAACATCATTAATTAGATAGACTTAAAAATCACAGATCAATTTTAGGCACTTGAGTACAGATTACAGGAATTTCCTACCAAAGAACTATATAACTGGCACACAACATCATAAAGATTTAAAGTTTAGTGTTTAGAACAATACACAAGAGCCAGACAACTGAAAATAAACATTGCATAACTAACACAACTGTACCTTGTTACATTCTTTATAATTCCACACACAATAGAAAGTCATCTTTTAGAATCCAAAGTTTTAAATTCTGGGTCTCCTTCCTTTACTCCCCCATCATGGTCTTAAAATAAGCTATCATATTTTCTTTGAAGCAGCACAATATAGAAATTTTATTTTTGTATAAGTAGGGTTTTAAAGGAATATTTTCTATATTATGTCTGTATCTACAGAGTCCCTTCATGATAGATGATTATTTTGATGTCTTTTAAATTCCATCTCAACAAGTTTATTTTGTAAAGATATGCTTCTTATTACAAATTGCTCTAGAGTTCTAACTTATGTTTATCTCTGTTCTGAAATTAAATATGAGGAAAGGTTGGAACATGGGCAGTGTTTTTTAAAGATGTCTTTAGGTTAAATACAATATATAAATTTGGTGTGGCATCTTTTTACCAGTCTAAACTTTTTGTACTGGTTTTCTTCAAGATGTAACCCATTCTTAGTAATGGAAAGTTTATACACATATCACTTAATTCCCTCTGTGCCTAAATAGTAGTTCAAGAAGCTGGCAGAGTCTAGTAGTTCTCTTATTTTTCTGAATCTTCTTCTTAGCATATGAGGCTAAAATTAAGAAGCTTAAAAATACCAAATAAAGTATAATTTAAAGGGTTCGGCTACTACTGTCATGTGCATACTGTGCACACAGCAAAAACAGTCTTTTGATGGACTCCACAACTCTGTAATTGCTCTCAAATGACCAGAGTCCAAATCAATGAGCCAAGATGGCAAGAACTAGAGAACCCACTTAGAAACTAGTGGTTTAGGAAACAATGGTGTGTTAGTCAGCCAAAGGGGTGCTGCTGCAAAATACCTGAAATATGTTGGCTGTTATAAAGGGTATTTATTTGGGGTAGATGCTTACAGTTACCAGGCCATAAAATGTAAATTGCTTCACTCACCAAAGTCTGTTGCCACATGTTGGAGCAAGATGGCTGCTGACTTCTGCAAGGGTTTAGGCTTCCTCTTCCTCTTAAAGCTCCATGGTCCCAGTTTCTTCCAATATCTGCTGTAGACTGGGATAAGTCTCATCTCTCTCCAGGGGCTTGTATCTCTCTGGGCTCAGCTGCTCTGCTTTCTCCACAAGGCTAGCTGTAAACTCTCAAGTGAACGGCTCATCTCTCTTCCCGGGGCCTCTGCTGTATCTAATGGAGCCTTCTCTTTTTCCTCACATATCTGCTTCTCTATGTATTTACTTGTTGGGGCTCCAGCATAAAAACTCCAACTCCCTCCTCTGTCAAGTTGTTTTCTCAACATCCTACTGACATGGCACAATCAAAGCCCTAATCATAATTTAATCAAATAAAAGTGAAACCTCTGAAGTTAATACAATCTAATACACCCAAAGGAACAGACCAGTTTACAAACATAATCCAATATCTATTTTTGGAAGTCGTAAATAATACCAAACTGCTACAAATGAGTATAGTCAAAGTGAAGAATAACCCCAGGACTGAGATAACATATCTTCATTGATCAATGAATGAAGATACAGGAGAGCAAGGGCGAGCTGAGCTATGGGAAAGCCAATCCTGAAGCAAGGAAAGAAGTTCTAGATATATTTAGACAATATGAGGGGTCAAAGTTAAGTCATATGAAGAAATCTTTTCTCTACCCAGCCTTGAAAAGGGGATTGATGCTGGAATACAACTGGGCAACTGAGAGATGATGACTTCAAATTTATAATGTACTGCTTACTCCTTTATATATACAAAGTAGAGCAAACTACACCTATATTCCTAAAAGTGCCTGGAGAGAAAACTAGAAAGTAGTCTATAGTTCTTCTTTTTACTCTAATATAAACAGATTTTGAGGTTGTCTGTACTGTATGTGTTTGCAGTAGTCACAGCAAGAAATATAAAGTCCCTGTAAGAGAGGAGACAAGAGTCCCATTTCTAGGCATTTTAATAGTATACACTCAGATGAAAAGGAAATCTCAGGCACTCCGAGCCTTTCCTCCAGCTCCCTGCACTTCTCTGTGATCCCCACTGTTAACTACCTACTAGGCACTTCTTAAAGACCAGAAAACAGAAACTCTGCCATTTTATGTCACACTTCTAAAATCACCACAACTATCTGAATTAAAAATGTCAGCCTTCAGTGCTAAAGCTTTTTAAAAAAAATTCTTTTAAGGGATCTTGATTAGATCACTTGGTTAAATAAGTTTTGATTGGACTACATCAGTGAGGTATGACTTTGGTTGGGTGTCCATTCTTTTGCTGGGTCTTAATATAAACTGATAACACACAGAGACATAGAAAAAGAGAGCCACCACCATCTTTACCCTGCCATGTGTGAGAGATGACTCAAGGATCGCTAGCAGCCAAAGCTGAAGCACAAGAGGCTGGGCCCATGGAGCAGCTCAAGGGTGAAGAGATGAGCCATATGTTAGATCACCCACAGCTGGGCTCTGGGAGATGGTGAGTCTGGAAGGGACCTTGGCAGAGATCAGCTGCCATCTTGTTTCACCATGTAGCAGAACACTAGGATCACCATAGCTGACTTCAGGTGAGAAAACATCTCTGCTGCTGCTTTGATTTGGATATTTCATGGCCTCAGAACTGTAAGATTTTACCCTAAATAAAATTCCCATTACAAAAGCCAACCCATTTCTGGTACTTTGCCTTGGCAGCCCTGTGGCAAACTAAGACAGAAATTGGTACCAGGAAAGTGGGGTTTGTGCTGCTTGCAATTACCAAAAATGTTAGAATGGCTTTATAAATGGGTAAGGAGTATTTTTTGGAAGAATTGTGAGATGCTTAATAGAAAAAGCCTAGATTGCTTTGAAGAGACTGTTGGTAAAAATATGGACCCTAAAGATACTTCTGATAAGGGCTTAGATGGAAATGATGAATGTGTTATTGGAAACTGGAAGAAAGGTGTTATTTATTTTAAAGTGGCAGAGAACTTGGAAAAATTGAGTTCTGATGTTGAAAGAAAGGCAGAACTTGTGGATGATCAACTTGGGTATTTAGCTGAGGAGATTTCCAAGCTAAATGTGGAAGGTGCAGCCTGATTTCTTCTTGTGGCTTCTAGTAAAATGCAAGAGGAAAGAGATAAGCTGAGAACTAAACTGCTGAGCACAAAGAAAACAGAAACTGATGATTTGGAAAATTCCAAGCTTTTGGAAAACAAACCCCCAGAGACTAGTGCTCCATGTGAGGACTTAACGGAAATTGGAAACAGGCAGCCATTTCCTTGCAGATCAGGACTGGAAATGCAGTAATCCAGAAAGGGATTTGTGGAAAGTCTTACTGTCTGAGGGTTGGGCCCCCTGTGAACTTCATGCAAAACCAATGAGCTATTTGTGAGATGCCTTGAATGGAACCACTGTCAGCCTCTACTAAAATGTACAGAAAAGGGAGAAATTTGCACTACAATAGCAAAATCTTGGAAGCTGAGGTCTGGACTTAAGACATCTTCTCGGGCCAAGAGAGGGACCCCACCTATGTGTACAGAGAAGATGAGTTTTCCCAGGCATTTGAAGAGGGTGGGCCTTCCATTGTTCAGGGGCAGTTTGGCCATATTCCCAGGAGGTTGGGGAGAATTAGGTCACCATCCCTCTACTCTGAAGGGATTGGGCCTATGAGCCAGAGATTAAAGAGAATGTTCCTGCCACCCTACTGTGCTAAGGTGGTTGAGACTTTGCCCCAGAGATTGGGGAGAGTGAGGCCATCACCCCACTGTTCTTGTATGCAATATATTTTGTTCATAATAGTGCATTCATACAGTATTTGTCTTTTTATGTCTGGCTGGCTTCACTCAGCATAATGTCCTCTAGAGTCACTCACAACTTCATTTCTTCCTACAGCTGCATGGTATTCCATCATGTGTATGCACCACAATTTGTTTATACATTTATTGGTTGATGGACACCTGGGTTGTTTCTAAATTTTGGCAATTGCGAATAACAGTGCTATGAACATTGGTGTGCAGATATCTGTTCATGTCACTGCTCTCCATTCTTCTGGGTATATACCTAGTAATTGTACTGCCAGGTAACATGGAAAGTCTATATTCAACTTCCTTAGGAACTGCCAAACAGTCCTCCACAGTGGCTGTACCATTCTACATTCCCACCAACAGTGAATAAGCATTCCTTTCTCTCTACAACCTCTCCAACACTTGTAGTTTTCCAACTTTTTAATAGTGGTCATTCTAACAGGCGTGAAATTATATCTCATTGTAGTTTTGATTTGCATTTCCCTAATCGCTAGTAATGTTGAATATTTTTTCATGTGTTTTTAGACCATTTGTATTTCTTCTTTGGACAATTTTCTATTCAAGTTTTTTTGCCCATTTTTAAAGTTGGATAGTTTATCTTTTTATTGTTGAGGTTTAGTATCTCTTTATATGTCATGGATATTAAAATCTTATTGGATATGTGATTTCCAAATATTTTCTCCCATTGAGTCAACTGTTTTTTCACCCTTTTGACAAAGTCCTTTGAGGTGGAAAAGTATTTGATTTTGAGGAGGTCCCATTTATCTATTTTTTTGTTTGTTGCTCATACTTTGGGTGTAAGGTTTAAGAAACGACTGCCTACCACAAGGTCTTGAAGATATTTTCCTATATTTTCTTATAGGAGTTTTATGGTTGTAGCTTTTATATTTAGGTCCTTGATCTATTTTGAGTTGACCGCCTTGAGAATGGCAAGCCGCCATGGGCGGGCCAGAGCCGCCGTGGGCAGGACAAAAAGCTGCCACGGACAGGCAAAAGCCGCCACAGGCAGGGCAGGTGGCCTGTGAATGGAGTGCAGCCAGCCACCCGCGAACTGAAGCAAGAGCCGGCTGTGAATAGAAGCAGAAGCCGCCCACAAGCGGGGAAAAGCCGCGCCTGCGCAGTGACCAAGTCTCGGTGCGTCCCCGCAACGGGGGGGGGGGGGGAAGGGGAGATATGTAATAAAATAAATAAATCTTTAAAAAAAAAAAAGAGGCACCAGGAGCTGAACCCGGGACCTCTGATGTGGGAGGGAGGTGTCTAATACTCGAGCCACCTCTGATCTCTGCTTTGTTCTGTCTCTCATTATGTTTTTTCTTCTTATGTCTCTTGTGTCAGCTAGCTGCACCTGCCCAATCACACCAGCTTGCTGTCTTCTTTAGGAGGCACCAGGATTTGAACCAGGGACCTCCATTGTGGTGGGTGGGAGCCCAGTCGCCTGAGCCACATCTGCTTCCCTCTTCTGGAGGCTTTTGATGTCTGTTTCAGTCTCTTCACTTGTGATTGGTTTGTTGAGGTCTTCTATTTCTTCTAGGGTCAGTGTAGATTGTATGTCTGTTTCTAGGAATTTGTCCATCTCGTCTACATTATCTAGTTTTGTGGCATACCATTGTTCATAGTATCCTCTCATGATCTCTCTTATTTCTGCCGAGTCAGTGGCAACGTCCCCCTCTCAAATCTAAGTTTATTTATTTGCATCTTTTCTCTTATTTGCCAGTCTAGCTAAGGGTTTGTCAATTTTGTTGATCTTAAAGAACAAACTTTTGGTTTTATTGATTCTGTTGTTTCTTTGTTCTCAATTTCATTTATTTCTGCTCTGGTCTTTACTATTTCTTTCCTTTGGCTTGGTTTGGGATTAATTTGCTCTTCTTTTACTAGTTCCTCCAGGTGTGAAGTTAGATGTTCAATTTTAAAGATTTTAAAAATTTTTATGTATTTCCCTCCCCACCCCCTCATTGTTTGCACTTGTTGTGCCTGTTTGTTGTATGCTTGTCCTCTTTTCGGAGGCACCAGAACCTAACCCAGGACCTCTCATGTGGGAGGGAGGTGCCTAATTGCTTGAGCCACTTCTGCTCCCTGCTTTGTTCTGTCTCTCATTGTGTTTTCTTCTTTGTGTCTTCTTTGTTATGTGAGCTTGCCATGCCAGCCCGTGGCACCAGCCCATTGCATCAGCTCGCTGTCTTGCTCATTTTCTTTAGGAGGCACTGGGAATTGAACCCGGAACCTCCCACGTGGTAGGCGGGAGCTCAATTGCTCGAGCCATATTTGCTTCCCTAGATCTTCAATTTTAGCTCTTTCTTCTTTTTAAATGTAAGCACTGAGGTATAAATTTCCCTCTCAGCACTGCCTTTGCAGTGTCCCATAGGTTTTTTTTTTTTCCTTTACGAGGCACCGGTGATTGAACTGAAGACCTCATACATGGGAAACAGGTGCTCAACCACTGAGCTACATCTGCTCCCCTATCCCATAGGTTTTTGCTTTGACCATCTGTTTAAAAAGTAACCAAATGATTTTCATTAGAAGTGCCTACCTGTTTCATATTGGGGGAGCTATTGATCTGATATCAAGATGACCACTACCCATCTTTCTAAGTTGCTTTTTTCATTTTCTTTTTTTAAATTGACACTTTCCTTGTATTAATAATGTAGGGAGGAGGGGGACATGACATAAATGTTCATTCATGTAACCTGAGAAAATGCTGCAGTCTCTAGTTCATTTGGATACTTCAGAAGCATGTTTGTTGTATATGTACTTCTGTTAATTTCTGTTTAATGTTTTAATTTTATGTTTTTGGTGCATTCTCATCAGTCTTAGCTCTAGATTTTAACCTCTCAGTAGGCAGTGATTAATGTGCAAATTTGGCATTTAATAAATGCTATTTATGATGTTGGCAACAGGGTTTTTGTTTTGTTTTGTTTTGTTTTTACACTTCAATGGTTTTGATTCTATCCACAATGATTTTTGAAGACTGATGGGATTGTGGTTGGGGGAGGAGGGTGAATGAATGACTTTATGCCATTTTAAAAAAATAGAGGTAAAACCGTTTGTTTCCTCAAATTCAGAAGAAAATTCCAGTATTATTTTGGGAAGGCAGAGCACTAGACGTTCATTTCCTGTGCAGTCTTGGCTCCACAGAAAGGCACAGGGCCAGGCAGCTCCAGCTCCATGTGGGGTGCCACTCAAAGTTCCCATAGGTTTTGATGTGTTGTGTTCTCATTTTTATTTGTCTCAAGATATTTACTGAATTCTCTTGCAGTATCGTCTTTAACCCACTGATTATTTAAGTGTGTTGCTTAAACTCCATATATTTATGAAATTTCCCTTTTTTCATTCATTATTGATTTCCAGCTTCATTCCGTTATGATCAGAGAAAGTGTTTTGTATAAGTTCAATTTTAAAAGTTCATTGAGACCTGTCTTATGACCCAACATATGGTCTATCCTGGAAAAGATCCATAAGTACTTGAAAGGGATGTATAGCCTGCTGTTTTGGGGTGAAATTCTCTATAAATGTCTGTTAGATCTAGTTCATTTATCATATTATTCAAGCTCTCTGTTTCTTTATTTATCCTCTGTCTAGATATTCTCTCCAGTACTGAGCATTGTTTATTGAAGTCTCCAACTATTATTGTAGAGACATCTATTTCTCCCTTTAGTTTTGCCAGTGTGTGCTTCATGCATCTTGGGGCACCCAGGTTAGGTGTATAAATGTTTATTATAGTTATTTCTTCTTGATGAATTGCTCTGTCTCTTTTTTTTTTAAAGATTTATTTTTATTTATTATACATTCCCCCCTTTTTGCTTGTTCTTGCTGTGTTCATTTTTCTCTGCATTCCTCTGTGTCTGCTTGTCTCCCCCTGCTGGGGCGACCTGCCGAATCAGCTCACCGGCATGGCGTCAGCTCACCAGTGCGGCGGCCCGCCTGCTCGTGGGGGCTCGCCCTCGCTTGCGCGGGTTTGCCTTTGCCTGCGGGGGCTTGCCTTTGCCCGCGGCATGCGCTGCCCGCGTTGGCTTGCCTTCTCAAGGCGGTCTGCCCACCCGAGGAGGCCCAGGGACCGAACCCGGGGCCTCCCGTGTGGTAAACCGGCGCCCTACCAACTGGGCTATACAGCTGGCCCCCAGCTTTGCATTTAAAATCTATTTTGTCTGATATTAGTATTGCTAATCTAGCTCTTTTTTGGTTGCTATTTGCGTGGAATGTCTTTTTCCAAACTTTCACTTTCAGCCTGGTGTGACCTTATGTCTGAGGTGAGTCTCTTGTAGACAGTATATAGATGGCTCATATATATATTTTTTTAATCTACTCTATCAGTCTGTGTCCTTCCCCACCCCTGAGGTGGCCCCCTTGTCTGTTTGCTCACCATTCTTGCTCCTTGCTTGCGCTCATTGTCCACTTGTTTTTTTCTCATTGTTTGCACTCGTTGTCTGCTTGTTGTATGCTCACTGTTTTTTTTTTTTTTCACTCATTGTCTACTTGTTTGTTTGTTTGTTTTTCTTTAGGAGTCACCAGGAACCGAACCTGGGAGGGTGGGTGCTGAGTGGGAGGTGGGTGCTCAATTGCTTGAGCCACATCTGCTCCCT
>PVKH010019154.1:0-14934 GCA_004027955.1 Chaetophractus vellerosus
CCACTTAGAACGCATGGGAGAAGTAACAAGAGATGAGGCTGACAATGTAGGTGAGTTACCAGATCTGAAAGGACTTAGTTTGCCACGTTGAGGAGTTTGAAAGTATCTGGTACAAAGGAAAGAACACAAGCAGTGGAGTCAGACAGAGATGCAGGTGCAATCGAAAACCAATTCTGCCGATTGAGTCCGCCTGAGGGCTCCTTTTCCACAATCCTTACAACCACAGGGCTACTGTAAGAATCAAAATATTTTTGTAGGGAAGGGACCTGTAGCTTTCATCGAACTCAAAAGAGTCCATTACTCCCAAAGAATTAAGAACTCCTGTCCTAGACCAGACTACCAGTTTTCACAATTCCAAGGCACACAATTTACATAATATTCCTGGGCTTGGGAATGCTAAAAAAAAAGTTTAGCCCCTATATATAAAAACACTAAAAGCCATATGCATTCAATACCATACCAAGAGGTTCTATACTGGGATAAAATATCCATTTTTTCCCCCTTGATTTTCCTAAAAATGCCAAACTTTTCTCTGCCGTGTAGCTCACAGTCTGAACGCTGCCAGGCAACCTATGCCAATTATTGTTGACAACTACATGGAATATTTGTCTTGTGCAAATTATGGAAGACAACCAATATCAGAGCATTTCCAACAGCACATTTACCTGTGAACAATAGTTTACCCAAGTTACTTACAGTCAGGTGTAGTTCAATCCATAAAGCTCTTTATTTGAGGTCTGGGAACGTATGTATGTAGATCTTCCATAAGTCTACCAGTGATCCCCTGGATTTTCTCTCTAGCAGGCTGGAAGAAGGGCTTTTAAAGGGCCACAATGTATGGGGTGCCTTACAACCAGTAGCCTATGTCTAGGCCAAGAGTGCTATGTTTATATCACTTTAAAAGATCACACATTTATTGTTCTTATTTTTTATTAAAAAGACTTTCTTATAAGTTAAATGGAGATTTTCCTACATCTGCTTAGCTCTTAAAAGGACTTAATAATCTCTTAATTAAATAATTTCAAAATAAATCCTGCATAGGATTTATTTTTTCTTAAAATGTGGTTTATCAGCATTTTTAAAATGTATATACTACGTTTATACAATGTATAACAAAAATCCTTTGACAAAAATCCTTTTTCCCCAAATAGATAGAGCAGTAATTGCTCAGTTCAATTTTGAATGAGTTAGGTTTTGTAAGTGTATTGCATTATTTAACCTTTGTTTTTTTTCCCCTAATGGTGACCAAGAAAATAAAGAACATGTCATTTTTGTTCAGGCGGCTCACACACACTGTGGTGTATTCAATATATCAATCCGACTCAGTGTCTTTGATATGAGTGAAAACCCACCCACCCAAGTCCCTAAAATTATCCCATCTGAAAACGTTCTCCCTTCTTCCCCAAGATTCATGACTAAATTTCTTCTTCCTTGAGAGAGACTTTTGCAGGAGATGGCTGTTCAGGCTCTAGATTTAAGGGTCATCTAACATTAGGGTTGAGGCCCCACACGCTACTTGCAGCCCCCCGGCCACTCCAAATCCCACATAAAAACAGGAGTAAAGGCAATCAGACTATTTTGGCTTTCTTAATGGACTTCTAATTTAATGTTTTGTCTGCAAAATTCTTCCAGCTAAGATGGAACAGAACTACCATTCCTGTGACCTTTTTCATCAGGAGATCTAGTTTCTTCTTGAAGGAACGAGTGCTCCTGTCAGTCTTCCTGGCCTGGTTCAGACTAGATGGAGACCTTAACCATTACAGCTCTGAAACTCACGCCATCCATGACACATCTTTATAACAGAGGGTCATGGAGCAGCACAGCTAAGGTATATAAAATATGTACATTTACCTTTAGACAATCTTGGATAATAAATTTTCCAGGATAATTTTAATTTTTAAAACCTCCTTTCAATTAAAACAAGTCTTTAAATTGCATATCATAGACTATAATAAAAGCCGCTATAGAACAAATTTGTGCTTGTCAGCAAAGTTTCCTTGCTGCACGCATCCCTGCTTCTGGTTCCCCTGCCTCCTTTCAGTGCTACTTGGTTCCACTGACCTCCATCAACGGAGCTGCCCAATATAAGTGCCGTAAGCCCCAGGTTGTTTTGTAAGGTTGTGCAGGATATTCCCTGCACAAAGGCAACAACTCAGCCTTGGTAGTGAGTGGGGTTTAAAGCCAAAGCCTGCTCCAATTGCTCCCAAGCAATGGACCCTCGTGCAGAGCAACATGCGCCCAGAGGAACTGCCTTTTATTCTTAACCATAAAAGTCCCACAAGGGCTTTCTATATTCCTCACATACTATCTCTAGAGCATGGCCATGCTTCCGGCTTGCCATGGGACATTCTTCTATTTCATATCTCAGTTCCTCATAGTGAGCAACCAAGGAAATATATGTCGGTTTTAATAACAAACTGAGCTAATGTAGTGAAGAATATCAGGGCTTTTTTTTTTCTCCCAGCCTCATGAATTGCCTTAAAATTACTCAGGAGGCCTGTTCAAAACAGACAAATAAACTGAGTTTCAGTAAGTCTGAGGTGAGACCCTCAAACTTGTCTCCTTAACAAGCATTCTGTATGATTTTGATACAGATGAGGTAAAGGCCACACTTGGAGAAATACAGTATAAGATAGGGGTTTTCTTTCTGATGCCCTTAATAATAACTCTAAAGAGTTGGGCTACTGAGGGCTACTATATGCCAGGTGTTTTATATACATTTCATTCCCACAAGAATTCTATGCCTATTATTAGGATACTGTTACCTGATTGTTCAATCAGAAAATAAGGAAAATGATTCATCTGAAGGCCACTCTTATCAAGTGCCAGGGCCGGCCTTAGACTTAAATCTCAGTTCTTTTCATTCCTAGACTGAAGCTCTTTCCATAGCATCACACAAACAGGGCTATCCTCTCGGCATTTTTGTCATCTTATCTGCCCTGAAGTTGCTCCATGTTAAAAGATCGGTGAAACACAATCGCTACTTCTCAAGCCATCAGAGAGATACAGTGCCATCTCTTGCTTTAGTCTAAAAGGAATCTCTGAACCCACAAGTTAATGCATCACACCCAGAATTCTTCCATAAAATAGACCCTCTGACTGGATTTACACAGTGCAAAATGAAGGGAAAAACTGGCATTTACTAAAAACACAGAAGCCTGGATCCTTTTTGGGGCCCGAATTACTAGACTTTCAATTTTACTATGTAAATTGAAATCTCTTAGAGAACAAGAGGAGTTTCTATTCAAATGCTTTTATAAAGCTCATGGTCTTGACTGAGAGAGGAGTGCTTAATAAATTATTTTTTAATGATGATGGTAACTATTGCTCAAGTCTCCATTTCTCCTTTCACCAAACATACCCAGCTTTGGGGCTGCTGACTCCTCCTCACTCTGCCCCCAGCTCAGGAAGTCCAGTCCAGACTCTCATCCCAGGTGGGCAAGCCAGCTGGCACCCTCTGAAACCAGGAAAGGAGGACGTTCTAACCCTTGCTTACGGCTGATCAAGCACACATTCCATGCCTGTTTCGTAAACTCTGCAATTAGCTTTCCTTCCAAACATGATTCCCTAAAACTCTGAGAAACAAAAACAATTCTACCACATGCTTCTCTCTGGCTCTTTAAAATAAGCTAAAAATGTTTCCCGCCAATAGCCAATGAGCTATCTTATCTACTTCATGCAAAGACTGAAGCACACATGCAATAACTAATTTTTCCAGGAAGTATACTTTCTAAGGAAAAAATAAGATGCACAAGAAGGCTCGGAAAGAATTATAAGACTATGACCATGGGAAATCCTTGCCTCTTTAAGAATTTGAGCCTGGGAATTTTGCTTTCAAATTAGGTTTGTTGGATAAAGGAAAACCCAAAAGATAAGTAGCTATTGTTTGCTCCAGAAGTTTAGGGGCAAAAAGGAGGTGAATGGTAAAATAGGATTTGGGGCTGGTCTAAACATCTGAGGGGGTCACAGCTGCCTCACCCCAAAATCAGAAAGCCCTGTAAAAGACAAGATCGAAGATAGCCAAACAGCCGCCCAAGAGGAAAATGAGGAAGATCTTTAAAAAAAAAAAAAAAAAAAAAAGAAGTGCTAAATACTTTCCAGGCACTACTCTCAAATATCTCATTTAAAAACTCATTTCAAACACTCAACTATCACAACAGAGTATTACTTTCATTTTCCTCCTTTTACAGATAACTAAATGAAGGAACAGAGAGATTAAGTAAAAATGGCAGAGCTAGTAAGTGAGATTCAGCCTTGGGCAATCGAACTGTCCTCTTAACCACCACACTCCAAGGCTTTTCACTCTTACATCTAAACCCACCTCTGAAAAACTCAGAAAGTCTCTTGATAGAACTTTCAACAAGAAAATAAACCTGTTTGATTTGAAGGGTGGGAGGAAGAAAAAGTAGGAACAGACAGGCAGGCAGAGAAATATAGCTAGAAAGAGAAGGGTGCTTGTGACAGTTTGTATTTTGTGAATCCAAAAAGATCATGTTCTTAAACTAATCTATTCCTGTGGGTGTGGTACCCTTTGATTGCATTAGATTCACTTTAGATCACTTGATTAGATTGTTTTTGATTGGACAACATCAGTGAGTTGAGTCCCCTCCCTCTTGTTGGATTTGATATAAACAGAGACACAGAGGGAGACACAGGAAAAGGAAGCTACCATTTTGATCTGGCCATGTGAGAGGGAAGACTCCAGTTCGCCCTTAGCTCCGGAAAGGCAGAGAAGCCCTGAGAGACTGAGAGAGAGACCTGGAAAGAGACAAGCCCTGTGGCTGATTGCCCATAGCTGAGCTCCAGGAGATAGTGGATTCTGGAGGGGAAGGCAGGGACCTCAGCAGAGACTGCCCACCTTCTTGATTGGCCACATGGCAACATGCCAGGATCAATAGTAGCTGACTTTGGTCAGAAAGCATCTCTGATGGTGCCTTGATTTGGACATTTCATGGCCTCAGAACTGTAAGCTTTTAGCCCACATAAGTCCCCTCTAAAAAAGCCAACACATTTCTGGCACTTTGCATTGGCTGCCCTTTGGCAAACTAAGACAGTGCTCAATCCCAGAAAGTACCTCAGCTTGAGAATGAGTTGAGAAAGAGCAGAGGCCATAGTGAGGACTGTGACTAACCAGTTTGGCACTCTGGGAAATAAACATCTCTTCTTACCCTCCAAGATTCCTGGCACATATCGACAAAGAGAAGATCATCACTTTCATGCTGGGAAAGAATGCTGAAAACACCATTATGATGGGATTTTGCTGCCTTGTATTTTTTAAAGAATATACTAGTAAAGCCTTTGAAGAGAGCTATATGGAAATTAGGTGCCTGAATGAGTACAGGAAGCAGTACACATTTGGATTAGAGTTCACATAAAACTTCTCTTACCGAATTAAGAAACTTGGACAAAAACAAAATCAGCATAAATATCTCCTAAATCTAACTGTTCTGGGCTGATATTTCTGTTTGCCTTCATTGTGTTCATTGACCATGAGCATTTGCTAAATAAAGATCTGTTAACAAAACATATTTTTTCTGTTTTGAAAGTTCATCTTAAAATGGGTTCCGTATGCACCAACAGTCATAAAACTCTTTAAGTACTGTAGCGGACATATTCCTCCTCTTTAAACTTTAAAATCAAATACTGGAGGCACAGAAGTAGATCACAAAAAAGACAGTCCAAAAAGTGCTCTAAAAGACAGAGAAACAGGAAAGTGGATGTGGCGCAAGCGACTGGGCTCCCATCTACCATATGAGAGGTCTCAGGTTCGTTTTCCCAGGTGAAAGCAAGCTGGCCCCCGCAGAAAGCTGGCACAACAAAAATAGACAAAGAGGAGAGACAATGAGAGATACAACAAACCAGGAAGCTGAGGTAGCTCAAGCAATTGAGTGTCTCTCTCCCACATCGGAGGTCCCAGGATCGGTTCCCGGTGCCTCCTAAAAGAGAAGACGAGGAGACAAGCAGACACAGCACACAGCGAATGGACACAGAGAACAGACAGCGAGCACAAAACAACAAGGGGAGGGAATAAATAAATAAAATAAATCTTAAAAAAAAAGAGAGAGAGAGGTAGAAAAAGGTAACAAACAACCAGAAAGACAATAAAGGACTTATTTGCAACTTTAACAATAAATCTACAATTGCCTATTTACATAGTTGTTAAACAGTGTGACAAATATTATAAGGATAAACCACAGTATTCATTTTTTAAATGAAATATGAAAATATTACTAAATGACACACTATATTGCCACCTATAAAATAATAGACTGAAACAATGTTATTGATTCCAAACAACTTATTTTCTTCTTTCAAACTAGCTTTTGCCTACCAAGCATTATAATGTTTAAAGAGAAAAAGAGAGAGAAAATTTTAAAAGGACATAGTTCTGGTTCAGTCACTTGACCTTAGGAAAACAATTTAACATCTGTGAGACTGTTTCCTCACCTAATTATCTAATGAGTTAATGTGAGAGTGTTTAATGAACTATAAAAATATATTATTTTTGCCTAATAACTAATTTTTGATAACGTGATTGTTACAATAAAAACCACATTGAAAATCTACAATCATCCATGAATATTTCTCAATATGGTTTAAGCATTACTTTTTCCAGAATTATATGAATATTTTACGTTTAATTGACATTTACTTGGTAGATAGAACCCTCAAAGTAATCTTTTATTTTTTATTACATATCCCCACCCCCCTTTCTGCTTGCTCTTGCTGTGTGTCCATTCTTCTGTGTTTTTCTATGTCTGCCTCCTGTCTCCCCCGTCTCTGCGGTGATGCGCCCAGTCGGCCCTCCTCCGCGGCGGTGGCTCGCTCCGTTCCTGGGTGGCTCCACTCCGCTTTCACCGGCCGCTCCGCTCCATGTTTTGCGGGCAGCAGTCCTCCATGTTTTTGCGGGCTGCCGGCTTCCGTGCTTCCCAGGCAGCAGCTCCGCTTTTCATGGGTGACTTTGCCATGCCCGTGGGGGCTCTGCCCTGCCCGTGGTGGCTTTCTGCCTTGCCTACGGCGGCTCTGCCCCGCCCACGGCAGCTCCCTTTCTCAAGGCCGTCTGCCCGCTCGGAGAGGTCCCTGGGAACCGAACCCGGGGCCTCCCATGTGGTACCCCACCACGCTCTTATCCACTGAGCTATCTAGCCGGGCCCAAAGTAATCTTTAAACGTCTCTGCACAAATATTAATTTAAAGTCACATATTATACATCTAATCCTAAAAATATAAGGTTTTTTGCCTTTTTGCTGATGTAATTTTGTAGAAATCAAAACTAAATCAAATGATCATATTTAAAGTTACAAGAATAATTTTTCAGCTTGCTTAATAGAAACTAAAAACAAGAAAGAAACCATCTGGACATGAAACATAATTGCTAGGTTTAATACTATTTCTAAATACAACATCCTATAAAAAATCACTTTATAATTTAATTAGGTTTCCATCTAGAGAAAAAAGTGCTATTAAAAGCTCAGATAAGAAAACGTAGACTTAGACACCTGGTTTAAAAAGAACCCACATAATTGTAGGGCTTAATTTTTTATCTACAATTCAGCTCAAAGTCATCAGAATGACTTTTATATCAAAGTGCTCCAATGAGTGACAAGAGCAAGACTTGTTTTGTTCTGTTTAAAAGGCATTATTCCATGAAATAACTTTAGCCTGCCAAAATGAGAAAGAATAACAGATGCCGCTTTTGCATTATCTGCATTATTTCGACCAGCCGTCCTGAGACATTTGGGTCAAATTTCTAGAAATTTGTTACTTGCATTTGACAGAGGAATCATGTATCCTAACCTCTTGTTTGACCTTTCTAATTGGCATCCATTTGTAATACTTTGCTTTCTGTGGCAATTATCTTAAAGCTGGTCCAAGTTTAGTCTAGTTTTTCCATGTCTTAGGGCATAAGTCAGAAAATAAAAAAATGTTAAAATGATGATTTTCACCCCAAACAAACCAGTAAAAGAACGTTTCTTTATATGCATTTAAGTATGGTATGAAGATTACATTTTGAAGGTGTTTTAATCTTTTAATTCCTTAAAGTAACTGAGGAAAAGTTTCTGTTCAGATGTGTTTAATCATTGTTTTTTTATCCTGCATCTGGTCTTTTTTTAAAAAGTCAAATATTGTTTTAATATATTAGCATGCTCTGCTTTTCCAGAGCAATGTAGAACTTAGTCCTTTAAAATAAATGAAAAAAATCAAAGAGCAATTATTTTATGAGTATTACATTATAGCTTACTAGAGTATAAGAACCAGCTCAGAAAATGAAATAGGTAAATTTTGTATAATTCTTGAAATGGGAGATGAAAGACTAACAACGGTTTTTCATTTTTCTTAACAAGCTGAAATTTTAGTGAATTATTATATTTAGATTGTATTCATATTATTATAGTAATAGATAATATTTATTGAGCACTTACAATGTGTCAAATACTGCTTTACAAGCTTTACATATGTTATATCAATTTATCCTCAAATAACTATAGAAATAGCTCAAATTCTACCATCTCTTCCAAGAGGTATTAACAAATCATCTTCAGATGCCAAGGAAAGTAAAATTGTAAAAATCTGAGACATTGAACCAAATGAAATTCTCACTGAATTTTTAAAGCTCTGTAAAGTAAGAAATCAAAAGTACTGAATTTCAATTGATAACACTCAATTAAAATTAAAAAGTAATAGTTATCCAATTCATTTAATAAGAATTAAAGGGCTAAACTTTGAAGAATAATTATTATTAAAATGAGTTACTATGACAAAACTTAGTACACTACAGAAAAAGCACAAATTTCTTTCAAGTGCCATGTATATGGACTAATACAAATAGATTCTGTGAATGAGAAAACTAAGTTAAACATATTTTATTATCCTTAAAATGTTTTAATGCTTCCTATGTAATGGGCATTTTCATGACAAAGACAGAAATCAATAATTAGTAAATTTATTACAAAATGTATAAGAAATGTTTACGAATGAAAATGTTTCATATCTTAATAAGTAATTACTTTCGATGCAATGAAAATAACGAGAGAATCAAATTGAGCAAATAAAATTTTTCTACGGAAGGTCAGAATCTTCGTTATTGGGTGCTTCCCTCCATACTTAAAATGAAAAGGTTCTTACTTTGACATAGTGTGAACAGTTTGTCATAATTAAACAAGAAGTGTATCTACTAAAGGCACAAACACATATAGAATAAAGTCAAAGCACCATAAACATGTAAATTTTAATTTTTATATACTATATTATGTTCATGATAGTTTCTCATTAGTTGGGTGATTTTTAAGAAATAAACCATGATGCTTGCTTTCAAAATGATGCTTTCAACTACACTTCCCCTTAAAACTTTTGATAGTCTCGAAACATGTTTTCAAGCAAATATCACATTGAAGTGGGTACATTAAAAATCTTACACCATTCTCTTGGTTAAATATTGATATAATTTTTTAAAAACCAGAATAACATTAAGTTCTCTGAGCAAGTTGTCTGTCCTATTTACCAATATTGGAAAAACATTCCATTCTGTCTTACAAACATAAAATCTCCATAACTTATTTAAGAAATGTAAAATAGTTCTACTTACACTTGCATGGAGTTTTCCCTTTTTTGACATCGCTAAAAATTTGTTGCTGAAAACTCCTCGTATTCCTACAATCCCCTGAGACACAGCAAATATTTCCAAAATACCTAGGATGACAGAAATCCCAAAATAAAACACAGACTCTTCTATACATCATTGTGAGAATTAATTTTCTACATAGATCTTTCCATCCTTTGTCACTATAAAAAATAACATTCTACTTTTCATGATAGTTTTTAACATCCTATTTTTCAGGATATTCACTATGTTTAAAAAAAAAAAGGCTAGTGTTTAAGGTGATCATTTAACATGATTACTTTCAAGATCCAAAGGTTTGGTTCGGCTTTGTTAGTATTTTTTCTAACAAATGATAAACTACTTTTAGAAAGCAATGTAACATTAGAAATTTTTGAGTTCTAAAAGTACTGAAAATACGTTTTTTTTTAATTTTCTTTTTTCTTTGAAAATACATTTTTCTGCATGTTTTTAAAAATAATTCCCATCTACTGCTTTTCTATCAGAGAAAATACACACTTTTCCAGAAACTCCATACTCAAAGCTAGTATAAACAGTTGTAATCTTTTTGGAAATAAGACACATTTAAATAAAATAAGTCCATCTTCCCAAATCATCACTATTATAAAAGTGCAAATAAATATATACCATAATTAATCATTTAGTGATTAGCTCATTTAGAGACTCCACATTAACAAGATACCAAAAGCATTATAAATAGCTTGGCATTATTAGCTTGAAGAAATGTTTAATGGATTATGGTTTGGGACATCTCACATTTTGAATGAGTTTTCTCAAACAAATTTTAATGAGATATTTTATTACATTATCATTTACATTTCATATTTCACAGCTAGCATTTTCAAGTCGAAGCCCCTGTGTCTCATTCATTAAATTGATAAAGTCCACATCCACTGGGTCAACAGAATCACACACCATAGTTTGCAGAGTATTTTAAGAAGATAAAACCCCCAATCTACATTTAGTTGGAATTCTTACCTGTTTATCATAAACTGATATATAATGTTATATGAACATGAGAAAAGCATAATGTTTTCTATTGTCTTATATCAAATTGGAAAAAAAAAAGGAGAACAAAATAATCTAGTTCACCAAAGTTAAAGGGACCTGTCCTAGAAATAAAAGAAGGAAAGAAGGAAGAAAGGGAGGAAGGCAAGAAGGGTGGGAGGGAGAGAGAGAGCCAGGGTGGGAGGGGAAAAGGTAGGGAGACAGGGTGGAAAGGATGGAGGGAGGAAAAGAGGATCAACGAGGAAGGAATGAAAGGAAGGAGGGAGAGGGGAGGGAGGAAGGAAAAAAGGAAGACCATCTCAACATTTCAATCTATGATATTCTGAGCATATATACTAATTATGGTTTTGCAATAGGACTATTTTCTGAATAGAGAAATTTGAATTTTCTCAAATTCGCAATCTTTCCCTCAAGCATTTGAAGTACATATAAAATTATTCAGTTTACAAATAAAGGGTCTATTGTGTATGCATATATTCATGATATGTATACGTATATACATATGAATGTCTTAATCGAGCATTTGTATTGGACAAGGTGAGCTAACCATAATTTTAGCAATACTACCACTTGGTTCTTCAACTTGATTTCTTGAAAATACTCAGGAGGTTCATGGAGGAAAGGGGGCAGATGAAGAATTTTTTTTTTTTCTGACAAACATTCTTTGTCTGGAGTGAATAAAACACACCTCAGGGAAACTGCAGCTACCAATTTATTAATGGATGTTCCTTTAAAAGGAAAAACTAAAAACTCTTCTTTAAAAAGGAACCACTATTGCTTCTGGAAAAAATTGCTAAACAAACTGGTGTCCCATAAATCCCTTTCTTCAAAATGTTTTCAAAAGGCAGTTTACAATAGATTTTGCTACACAAATTATTTGACTGTGATGTACACCAAAATATTTCAAAGCATTATCATTTTATCACATAGTAATCAAGCACAATGAATGCTTTGTAAAGTTAGATACAACACACAGCTATAATATGTTATAATAACCTTGTTCCTAATAATGTTGCTTAATACATCTACCGCAAAATATACTTCTATCAAAATTACAAAATGATATTGAGAGAAGCATTAATGGTATTAGATATTTGGGAGGTAAGGAATGTGATCATGAATACTGTGTATATATGCATGTAAAAAAAATGAGAAAGAACAAGAAAAATTTTGTATGTGTGGAATGACATATACCAAAGAGAAAATATGGAGTTGGTAGAAGAGGAGACTTGGTTGTATGTTTCCCCCCAATTTATTCATGGTTCTAGACGACTAGAGGTTTTTTTTATTTTCATCCTCTGGAAAATTATCTGGTTTAGTAAATGCAAATCTACTGTATATTAGTGGGAAATAATACCTAGTAGTATAGAAGATAAAATTCTCATTAAGTATAGGTTACAGACTAATATTTAAGGCATATAGATAAAAAGGCTCTATAAATATTTGTTTAATGGAAATACTATTTCTTTGTCAATGTTAACTATCAGTTTCAGACAACTCACATTCTATCTTTAAGAAATACCCATTTGACTCATTTAACTTGTATCTTGACACACTGCATATTCTATGTGCATATGTTATATAGAATCTGCATTGCAGAGAATTTTAAATATGGGTATCGTTGAAATAATATATGTGAAAGTATTAACATCTATTAGATACTTCATGGTTTCTTTTCTTGTAAGTTCCAGTATAAAAATGATGTATTTCCTCAGAATGAAAGGACTTTAAAATTTTAAGAAAATTATATAAACTGAAGACTGAAAAATATATTTTAAATATATTGTTCTACTTATTATTCTGTAGAATCTGGGATAGAGTAAAGAGGTGAGGTGAGATCAAAGAATTGTTTTTTCAGACAGACCATTTTGGTAAGATTTTAACAATTTTAATGTAAGTATGGCATAATGCTGAAAGACTGTTAACAAAGATCCTAATTTCCAAAGTAATTTCAGCAGTGATATCTCTATCTTGTCTTCTCTTCTAGAATACGGGGACAGATTCTATGAACCCCACAATTCAGTTCCTCTCCCAAGAGATTACAGGCCCATTGATTTTACTATGCCAGCTCTCAGTAACGCACAAAAGAATTCTACATAATATTTTAAACCCATGTGCATTAAATCGTCCATACATAAACTCCCAGAAAATATTTCTCCAAAAATAATTGTTTTGAAAAAATGTCAGTATTTTCCTGACCTCTACCATTAGGAGTCAGTAATAATAAATTTGATGAAAATTTTCAATTAACCATATAGATGTCAAAATGGTATCCATAAGCAAAACTGTAAGCCAAGTTTGTCTCACAGATGATAGATAGTCAATGAAGGTTTGCTAAATTGGATTGTTTTATTTGACCCTTTCACTCACCTCTTCTCCCTTTTCAGGACAACTCATGTGCACACATGGATATATACATGTTTTAGTATTCTCCTGACATTATGGCCCTCTCTTGTTCCGGGGGAGGGGAGTCAGTATAAATTAATTCACATTAAAGTGCCAGTGACAATGTGTTATCATTCTTAGTGTGTTCCCATTTAAGAGAATCAAAAGAAGAAGGCATTGCTTAACAGAAGGAATTATTCTCTCAGTGATACCTAGGTTGAATGACGGAGGAATTATAAGGCAAGAACTTCTTGGATTCTCTTGGGTTATACACAGACCACTTAATCCACTTACTTAAAAGCATAAACATATATTCAAAGCAGGTTATTTCAGTAAGAAAACATGCATCTCGATTTTTTTACCTTAGTCCTGTCCGGACTTTTTAATATAATAGGACACTATTGGTGGTGGTTGATATGATTATATAAACTTCTCCCTTTTCTCAGTGAAAAAGACATTGAAAGACACTCATTCATAAGTTTTAAACTGCTCACCTAAAAATTCCCAAAGAAAAATAATTTACATCTGAAGTTTCTCTACTTGCTTCCATGTAGCAACAGATATTTTGGGCCATATTATCAAATCTGAGTCTTTAAACTATCTAGTTTAGCAATTTTCATTGATTAAATTAATAACATGGTTGGTAATTTTCCACTCAAGGTTTTCAATACAGTATACACAGATTCTGGCTTACCTAGGTTTGGTGAACTGTCTATAGATTGACTGTGCATAACACAAAAATTAATAGCAAATTCAGATATTTTAAAAATCTGTAAAATAGCCAAATATGTAATGGGAAATTTTATATTTTATGTGAATATTTTGGCTTTCTGTATCCATAGCTTTAAGCTATTCCTCTCTAAATTGACAATTTTCTGATTGCTTATTCCTGAGTAACCCAAGACAAGTCAACAGAAGCATTGTATTGCAACTGAACTTGAAAGCATATATATAAAATCAATGCCTTTGTTTCTAGACAGTATCTGGGTCTTAAAGTCTGGCTTGTCCCTCTTTCCTCATCCCCCCCCCCCCTCACTATACCCCACAATAGGCATTTATATGTGATGGATTTAATTCCATTTTCTATCTTCAAAACTTGGGATAACTATTGAGAGAAGCTAACGATAAATGAATTTGTACATTTACATTTTAAAAATCATGTTTCAAAATCTATGGCCAGAGTGTTCTCTGATGGTGAAACTTGAAAATGCTCACAATTGGCAAAATGTTAATGTCAAATTATAGCTGTGAAACACATAATATCATATATATATATCATATATATATATCGCATGTATCATCTGTTCTATTTGGCAAACATGACAGAAAGCTATTGGATTCATGGGAATCTGTTAGAATGCAGTTTCGGGACAAAGCTTTAACTCTTTCTGAAAGAGCAAGTCTGTGACAGTCAGAAATATGAGTTTTCCATCATTGCTAACTCAAATACAATAGAATTAGATGATTATGTAAAAAGAAAGAGTCCATGGCCAGCAACTGAGTTTGATGCATGTCAAGAAACCATCAAGTGCTGCCTTCAAAGAGGTGTATAACCAGCTGCAAGTTAGCAGGAAGCTGGTTTTCTTTCATAGCTACTCAAGGGCAGATAGCCAGTTTATATTTCCAAACTACATGCCATCCTACTAAAAATGAGATATTCCATAAAGCCTTCATTGCTCGATGGTAGCAAAGCCATATGACACTCCAGACATCACAAAGCAGAATACCACTATTATTTGAAACATTTATGTTTTCCTCTGTGAAAAAAACTATGGAAGTCAGAAGAAAAAGGAGGGGGAGGAAGAAGGAGGAGGAGAAGGAAGGGGAGGAGAAGAAGGAAGGAAGGGAAGAAAGGAGGGAGGAAAAAAGAGAAAGAAAAGAAAAGAAAGAAAAGAAAGAAAAGAAAAGAAAAGAAAGAAAGAA
>PVKH010019155.1:0-14933 GCA_004027955.1 Chaetophractus vellerosus
AAACAAGGAAATTTTTAAATACTCATAGAACTGAATAAAAATGAAAAAACAGCATTTCAAATTTTGTGGGAAATGTATAGCAGGAAATACCTATCTTATAAAAGAGGAAAGGTCTTGAATCAATAATATAAGTTCCTATTAGAAAAAGAAGAGCAAAAGAAACCTAAACCAAGTAGAAGAAAGGGAATAAGAAAGATAAAAGCAATAATCAATGAAATGGACAATAGGTAAAGAAGAAACATGAATGACAAAAAACTGGTCAGTTTGAAAAATCACTAAAATTGATAAACTTCTGGTAAGATTAATGAAGATAAAAAGAGAAGAGACAAATCACCAATATCAGGAATGAAACAGAGTAACATCACAACAGATTTTGTAGCCATAAAAATGATAATAATAAAATACTACAATCAGCTTTACACTACAAAAAAATTTGGGTAATTTCAAAGAAAGGGACCAATTCCTCAAAAACCACAGACTACCAAAACTAAGCAAAGATAATATAGATAACTGAAATTGCCTTATACTTTATAAAGAACTTCAATTTTTAATTAAAATTTTCCAAAAAAGAAATCTCCATGCACAGATGTTTTCATTGGACATTTTACCAAACATTTAAGAATTAACATTCATTTTACACAATCCCTTCCAGAAAGTAGAAGGTGAGATAACATTTCCTAGCTCATATTATTAGTCTAGTGTTAACCTGATACCAAAACAACATCAACAAAGACAGCCCAAAAAGGAAAGAAAGGAAAGATAAATATCCTGCATAAACTTAGATACAAAAGGCATCAATAAAGTCTTAGAACAGTTAATCCAACCATATATAAAAAATAATATGCAATAACAAAGTGAAATTTATTCAAGCAATGCAAGGTTTTTTTAAACATAGTAAAAATCAATTTATTCCATCATACTGATAGGCTAAAGAAAAAAATCACAAAATCATATCAATTGAAGAAAAAAGCACTTCAGAAAATCCAGTGTCCATTCATGGTAAAAAATTCTTAGTGCATTCAGATGTGAATATCCTCACTGTCATAAAGAGAATTTAGAAAAAAACTACTAACATCATAATTAATGGTAAAATAATGAATGTTTTCCCTCTAAAATAAGGACATTAAAGAAATACATTCTCATCAATGATGGCATAGTAGTGGAACTGCTTGTCATTGTATTATGGCAAGAAAAATGGATGAATTCATAAAGCTTGGAAATGAAGAAATAAAAAATGTCTTATTTGAAGAAAGCATGATTATCTATATATTAATTCCAGGGAATCAACAAAAACACTCCCAGAACTAACAAGGCCCTAGAACTAGCAAGGTCACAGAACACAAGATTAACACATGCAAATCAACTGCATCTCTATATATTGACAACAAACAGGTGAAAACAAAAGTAATAAATGAAATCTCATTTACAATATTACTATATAAAAATGAATTCCTTAAGTATAATCCTAACAAAACATATACAGAATCCGTATGATGAAAATTACAAAATGTTGATGAAAGACATCAAAGAAGACTTGGAGAGATATACTGGGCTTATGATACTGGAACACTCAACATAGTAAAGATGCCAATTTACCCCAAATTGATCTATAGGTTTAACACAATTTTAATCAAAATATTACCAAGTTTTTTTCTTGTAGACACAGACAGGCTTACTAAAAAATTTATATGGAATTGCCAAGGCCCTAGAATTGACAAAACAATTTTAACAAAGAATCAAGTGGGAGGAATCTCTTCCTGATGTTAAGTCTTACTATATATCTACAGTCATCAAGACACTGTGATACTGGTGGAGAACTAGACATGTAGAACCATGGAGCAGAATAAGGAGCCCATAAATAGAATCACACAAATATGCCCAATTAATTTTGACAAAGGCATAAAATAAATCCAGCAGAGAAAGGAAAACCAACAGTAATTGAAAGACTTTACATGGCAAGGCAATGAGTTTGATGGTTCTCCCTTCTATAACATATAAAAGAGGTGCTTAAAGCTTTTATTAAACTAAAATTCCATATTAAAGAACCAAAGCAAATTTTGCAAAAATATGAAGGATGCACTTGAACAAAGAATGCTAGTTTAGAAATTACCATAATAACCCAGAGATGACATGAAGAGGGCCTAAACAAATCAGGGGAAAGAAAGAGTAAATGCATATTTGAGAGATATTAAGGAAGTAGACGGTTAGCAAATTATATTCTTGAAGTAAGAGATTTTTGTATCAAAATGAATCTCAGGTTCATTGATCAAATGTAGTATCATTCAAAAAAACAGTGAGCTTATGCAAGGGGAGAAAACTTTCAGAAACCACATATCCAACAAGGGTTTAATTTCCATGTTATATAAAGAGATCACACAACTCACCAACAAAAAGACAAGCAACCCAATTAAAAAATGGGCAAAAGACTTGAATAGACATTTTTCCAAAGAAGAATTTTAAATTGTCAAAAAGCACATGAAAAGATGCACAAAACACTAGTTATAGAGAAATGCAGCTCAAAACTATAATGAGATATCATTTCATGCCTTACAGAATGACCATTATTAGATAATAAAAAAAGGTAGAAAACTACAAGTGCTGGAGAGGATGTGGAAAAATAGGACCACTCCTTCACTGTTGGTGGGAATGTAAAATAGTGCAGCTTCTGTGGAAGACAGTTTGGCAGTACCTCAAGAAGTTAAATATAGAAATGCCATATTGAATTCTTTAGCTTAACAAATTATGGAATAATCATGTTACTAGGAATATATTCAGAAGAACTGAAAGCAAGGATGCACACAGATATTTGCACACTGATGCTCATAGCGGCATTATTCACAGTTGCTAAAAGATGGAAACAAAACCTAAGTGCCCATCAACAGATGAATGGATAAACAAATTGTGGTATATACACACGATGGAATACTATTCAGCTTTAAGAAGAAATGAACTGGAGAATCACATGACAACATAGACGAATCGAGGATATTATGTTGAGTGAAATAAGCCCAACACAGAAAGACTCACTGATATGAACAAAATATGATGAGTAAACTTATGAAGTTAATCTATAGAGTATAGGGTAGTAGGAGAAAGAATGTGGGTTGAAGGGGATCTGATATTGAATGCATGCAGAATGTTTAATAAGGTCGATTGTAAATATGTGGAAATGGATTGAGTTGATGGTACCACACTATAATAGTATAACTAACACTGCTGATTTATAAATGTGATTGTAGCTGAAAGAGGTAGTCTAGGGAGCAAAATGTTAATTTGAAAGACAACTAGAGGATAATCTAAGAAGTGTATAATATAGGGATTTGGGTGGTAGATGAGAATTGTGGTTAATAGTACAAATACAAGAATGTTCCTCTATTACAAGGTGTTAAAAATATTGTGATACATGGAAAAATATAACTAATATAACTAATAAACTATAGTTAACAGTACTATTGTAACATTTTTGAGCAAAGGCAAAGAAGGTACTATATAATGCTAAAGGTAAAAAATAATATGGGATTTAGCTTTATGAGATATGAATATGATCAAGCATTTCCTTCATTTTCTTCATTAACAAGAACACCTTGGTCATGTCATTTAACCAATCTGTGCTCATTTATTTGTCTTTCTGAAGACTGGAGATACAATTGAATTTGCTTATTTTAAGATTAAATAAAATAAATGTGCCTGGACAGGATTTTTAAAAGTAATTATTCCATAATTTGTTAAGCTAAGGAATTCAATATTTGTCATGGTAAATTTGAGCTGTCTAATACTTATTGAGTGTTTACCATGTGTTCACCATTGTTCCAAGCACTTTATAAATATTAGCTCATTTAACACTACCAACAGCTCTGTGAAGAATTAACATGATTATATTCATTTTATCAGGAAACTAAGGCATTCAAACAAACAAACAAAAAAAACAAATTTGCCTTCTAGAGTGGTAGAACTGACTATAAATTCACACTGCCTACTTCCAGTGTACTAAAATCACTGTCAGAGCTCCCTATTGAGAGAATAGAAAGAATAAATACCCCTAACCCTCTCTCTTCCCACCTTCTAATCTTCAGCTGAGCATTCCCATTGACCCAACCAAACCAAAAGCAGATCATAGAAGTCAGCCTTATGGAATAATTAGCAGGGAAGAGAATGGAAGAAAATAGATTGTGGGGTTTGGGGAGCAGTGCAAAGCATATCATGTCCAGCTATTATTCCTTTCTAAATAGAAGCTATTCTTAAGATGGATTCCTGAATAATTTAAGCATGTAAGAATTAGTTGGAGGAACAATTTAATGAGCAAACAGAGCCTTGGGGGAAAAAAAGAGACTTGAAGTGATTAAAAGTGTCTAGTAATTCAAAGGTATATTTGTCCAAAACATTTGTCTACATCATTCCAATGCAATTGTCACTTCAAAGAGCAAAATCATAGTGCCTTTATAATAGAATTTCATCAATATAATCATTTCAGAAATTATTTTACAAAAAGACAAAGGCAGTTTCCACTTCCGGATATGAGGGAGTAACAAGAACAAGACTTACCTTCCTCTGTAAACAACTAAAAATTGAACAACAGACAAGTTAGGACTATGATCTTTAGAGAAAGGAAACAAGTGAGATGAGGAATTCAATTTTCCAGCTTTATGCTGGAAGCAATTTTCAAATCTAGACACAGATTGGTAGAACACAGAGAACTTGGTGGCTTTGTTTAGTTGATGAGACAGAGATCATGGTACAGGGAGGACGAGGCAGCTGAAAATTGTAGGTCACAGTTCTGGAAAGGAGTGAACTATTCAGAAATAGGATTCCGGAAATCCAAGTAGAGGTCCCATTGCTTCTCTACTGAGTACTAGGTCCAGTATGTTTAGCATGGAATCAATAGACAGGTAAGAGCTGAATATTTTCCTGACCTCACATAGATGCGTAGAAGTTCAAACACCAGAGTAGAAGTCCTCATGACTACATGATAATGGTGAAAATAAAAATGGAAGATATTAAAAAAGACCAAATGGATCTTCTAGAGATGAAAAATGCAATATCAGAAATAAAACGTCACTGATAGGGTTAACTGTGAAATCTCAGAAAAATATTATCAATGTACATGAAGAGATAGCAGCAGACTCTATTCAGAGTAAAACAAATAGAAAAAGGACCAAAAGAAAAATAAACAGAATCTCAATGTCTTGTAGGATATCAAGTGATCTAATATATTTATAGCTGAGTTCTAGAAAAAGAAAAGAGAAGGGGGCTAGTCAGAGAAAAATCTAAAAAGAAATAACTGCCTTTTTTATTACAAATTTGAAAGTATCAATCCATTAATACAAAAACCTCAGTAAATCAAATGGAAGACACAAAGCAAGCTATCTCATAGCATACCATAAACAAATTGCTGAGGCCAGGTATAAGGGAAAAATTCTTAAAGGCAACCATAGAGAAAAGATACAATTTGTAAAAGAAGAAAGATATGAATGACCATAGATTTCATGATAAAAGGAAAGAAAGAATAATATTGAAAACATAATGTCTGTATAGAAAATTAGTAAACCCAAGGTTGATTCTGAAAAAAAAAAAAAACCTTAAAAAAACCCCGATGCAATCCAACCAGAAAGAGAGAGAGACAGAGAGAGAGAGACAAAGAGAGAGAGAGAGAGACAGAGAGACAGAGAGAGAAAGAACCTATCAGGAATAAAAGAAAGGACATCACTGCTGTTCCTCAAGATAGTAAAAGATAATAATAAAATGTGAACAACTTTATGCCAATAATTTCATCATGTTAGAAGAAATGAACAGAATCCTGGAAATATGTTAATTAAAAAAACTGGCTGAAGAAGAAATAGAAAACCTGAATAGATCTGTACAACTAAAACTATATAATATTGCTGAGAAAATCTAACGGAAATGTTTATAAGTGGACAGTTATCTCTGTTCATGGTTTGGATGATTCAATATTGTTTAAAAGGCAATTCTCATCAATTTGAGATTTTATGCAAACCAGACCCAAATGTAAGAAAGTCATTTGTAGAAAATGGGAATAAAATTATAAAATGTATAAGGAAATATGAAATACCTTAATCTGTCAAAATTATTTTGAAAAATAACAGAGGATAATACGCTCAAATTTCAAGCATTGTTGTAAAACTGCAGCAATCAAAACTCTAGTACCAGACTAGGAATAAATATAGATGAATGAAAAAAATAGAAAATCCAGAAATATGCCCATACAAATATGGTAAATTCATTTTACTATGGTGCCCAAATAATTCATTGGTGAAAGGTAAATATTTTTCAGCAAATGTAGATGAACAATTGGATATCTCTAAGGGAAAAAATGAACTTCAGCATTTACCTCATGCCATACATGAAAATTAACTCATAGTAGAAAATAGTTATAAACATAAGGGTGGAAAATATAAATCACTGGCAGGAGCATTTGAAAAAAATCTTTGTGTCCTCGGGTTAGGCAAATATTTCTTAGATGAGCCATAAAAAAGTACAACTAATAAAATAAAATACCGATAAATTATACTAAAATTATTTTCTAATATGCTTTGTAATACACCATAAAGAAAATTAAAAGTTTGGCCATAGGTCAGGAGAAAATGTTTGTGAATTGCACATCTGACAAAGGTCCTGTGTCCTGACTATATAAAAAATACTTATAACTCAGTAAGAGAAAGTCAAGCCTATTTTTTTAAATCAGCAAAATATTTGATCAGACAGTTCTTTTTTTTTTTTTAAGATTTATTTTATTTTATTACATATCTCCCCTCCCCCCCATTGCAGTGACGTGCCGAGACCGGTCACTGCGCAGGCACGGCTTTCCCCACTTGTGGGTGGCTTTTGCTTCCATTCACGGCCGGCTCTTGCTTCAGTTCGTGGGTGGCTGGCTGCGCTCCATTCGCGGGCGACCTGCCCTGCCCGTGGCAGCTTTGCCCTGTCCGTGGCAGCTTTTTGCCCTGCCCATGGTGGCTCTGGCCCGCCCATGGTGGCTTGCCCTTCTCAAGGCGGTCTGCCCGCTAGGAGAGGTCCCCAGGAACCGAACCCGGGGCCTCCCATGTGGTATACCGGCGCCCTATCCACTGGGCTATATGGCCGGCCCCCAGACAGTTCTTAAAAGAGATTCCAATGATTCCCAATAATTACATCAGAAGTTTCTCAATAGCATTAGTCATCAGTAAAACTCAAAGTAATATTACAATGAGATATAACTATGTATCCATTCAAATAATTAAAATTATAAATAAAAACCATAAATGCTTGACAGTAATAAGCTTTGTGAGGTTAGGGAGCAACTAAAAGTTTCATATATTGCTTGTTGTGATGAAAAATGATACAGCCACTTTATAAAATACTTGGGCAGCATCTCATAAAATTACACATATACTTATCCTATGGCCCAGCAATTCGATACTCCATTACACTACCCCAAGACTTAGCAACAACTAATCTTCATGACATTATTTACAATAGCCCCAAACTATTAACTCCAATTATTTAATTTTTTAAGTTTTCTAATATTTTAATTTCTAGTAAGCAAAGTCCCTCCACCCCATTGCAATACTTATTCAAACATTTCTTAATTATTGCTCTCTATTTATTTCTCAGATTAATTATAAAATAATTATATGGCATCTCAAAACTTTTCATTTTCATTTAGACTACATGGAAGTAATAGGTATCATGCAAAATCCTGTTGTGTGTACAATAGTTAATCTCCCAACACAGGCACACAGAAGGATAAAAGTTGAGAGGACAAGGCAAAGTAGAGTATCTGGTTCTAGGAAAAGGATTCAAAATTAGACCTGTGGATTCATCATGGTCCTCTCCATCCTTACTACTTCCATATCTTTATTCAGATATCTTTAATATACCCTAAATTGACTTTCTAAGGCTGGGAACTCTAGAAGTAGATGAAGGTCCCAACTGGCTTTTAGGAAAGCACAAATGATTAACTAAGTAAAGTGCAGTAATGCTTAAGCACACTAGAACCCCAAAAGATAATTAAAATAATACAAAAAACTTGGAAGACTTTTAGGCGAAATAGAATTTTTTTAATTCACCTTTATTTGATTTAAAAATTTAATACTGATAACAGCTTTCTTTGTAATCACAGGAAAGTGTTAGTCATATTCCAGATATTGAAACAGCTAACATAACTGACAAGCAACCAGTATATCACTATATTGTGACACTGAAATAAAACCAATTCTGTAATCACCATGCTTACCTTGAAATCTAAAATATCTGTCCAGATCATATTGGTTTTGGACATATGATCCCTATGTCATCTAAAGAGAAGATTAAGGGGGATAAGGCCAACAAAATGACTTGAGTTTAATTTTAATGTGCTTTATTTAATGGAAATATAAAGTTACCAGAGGATTAATGACATTTTTATCATAATCCTTTTTAAAACAGAAAACGTTTTTCAAGGGTATCAGTAACTCTATAGCAGTATTATGGAGTAAATGTGTATAAGTGATGTAAAAAATCTCCAGATTATGTCCCTTTCCTTGCTCTTGTGTTTCTAAGCCATCAAATTTGTGTACCTACGAGACACTTCCTGTCCTTGGGTAAATCTTGATGGCTTTTGCGCAGTAGAAGCCAAATCAACTTAGCACTTAGCTTGAGCTATGAAGGTTACAGATAACTCTTCTTGAACTGAAAGGAAAAGCTTTATATAGATAAAGTGAAGTAATTTCCTTTGAAAATTAGACGGTAGCAATGGGAACAACCTAAACAAGACTGTAAGTGCAACAGATACATAAAAATGAATTTGGGACTTAAAAATAATCCTTTTAGCTTTCAGGCTTTCATCATGGTGTTTTGGTTCATTACAGTGGGAAAACAAAGAGTAAGATGCTGGAGGGTTAGATCGTGATTAGAAAATATTCTAAAGGCTTTCATGGGCATTTGCTCCTAGTGATATATCCTTTCTCAGGAGAGTCTTGCAATTTAGTTCAGATGGTCCGTGACCAAATTGCATGGATGCTGAGCATTGTTAGAGAAATGACAGACTGAAATAGGGAATTGAACACTGTGTAAGTAGAATCTATCCATCTGGAACTAGCAAACCAAGGCAAGAATTGCCTTATGATCTGTAATTTAGATGCTAAACATGGAGATCTTTCCTAAAACCAGATGTAATATCTTGATCTAAAAATCCCAGCAAACCACAGCTATAGCAAACATCAGACTCACACTGACTCTCAGAATCATAGTTCATGGAAGAGCTGTAATAGCTTTCCGAGCTAAATGTTAAGACTCTGAAATGGTATTTCTTAATTGTTGTTTTAGTGAAACTCAAAATTAGAGTTTTACGTTTATTGACCAAGGTGACACTGAAAAATGGATTATAGAAAACTGAAAGGTAAAGATTATAAATCATACTAAACAGTAATGTAATTGGAAGATATATAACTGGAAAACTAGTGTAAGTCTTGTTGAATTTGTTTAAGCATTTACTGAGCTTTTATACGACAGATTATTTGCGCAATATTTCTGAAATCATTTATCTTCTGGCTTTATTTAAACCTGACTACCAAAAGGGGATGCTGATGGAAGAGGAAACTAAAATGTTATAAACATCCACTTTGTGTCAAAGATTGGTCAAGACCATTTTCAAAAATTATCTGATTTTTTCATAAGATACCTGTTCATCATTATTTTCCTTCATGAAAAAAAAATGGATTATTGATTAAGTAAATCACCCAAGGTCACAAATCACAAATGTACTGGATGGATGGACTGAGATTGAATTTGGATCTACATTATTCTGAAGGCAATGTTTTTTACATTTTGCTGTAAATTATGCTATTAGAAACCTGATTATCAGCATTTTCAGGGGACAACTCATTTCCTCTGAAGAAATATGTCTCTCTTAGCCAGGGTCAAGCTTTGAGCAACTGAAATGCATTTCCTAACCCACCCACCTTGCTCACAAAGTGTATATAGAAAATATTGTTGAAGATGTAAAATATTAAGCTAGGCATAATAGCTAGTCATTGGAGTGGTGTGATTTGAAAGGTATTTAAAAATCTATTTGTACTATGATATGCCTTTCCCTTTATCAACTATTTTAGTGTCTGAAATTCTCAATAAATAAAGGCTTTTGGTTTCAGAAGTCTTAAATATATGACAGGTATATTTATTGAGTAAAGTTCTATGACTACATTTTGGTAGAACAGAACAAAAAATAAAATAAGAAGCAACTTCAAACCAATTTTTAAAAAAACTTTTACTGAGTATCAGGTAGATGTTGATGGCACAAAGAAAAAGTGGTTTCAACATAAGCTGAATTTTATTGCTGAAAACCAATTAGATCTAACTCCATTTATCATAAGCAATAGAGACAACAGACTTTGATGTCAGTCAAATTTGTTTCATATTTAGCTTTGCAGGTTACTAGTTTTGTGAACTTGGCAAAGTTACTTAGCTTTCCTGAGCCTGCTTCATTTCTAATATTTTGGAATAATAAAAACTGCTTCAGAGTTTCTAAGTGACAGTAAATAAGGGACTATAATAAATCAAGCACCGCGACTGTGACCAAAAAAATGTGAATTCCATCCCCTCAATCTAAAATTTCCACAGATGCCAGTTTCATAGAGGGGATGTTCACCCCCCTCCTCTCTATTTTCATAATATGCACCTCAGTTTTGAATTTCTTATTTCCTTCTTCAAAACACTAATAATTAGCTCATGGAATTTTCAGAAAATTCAGATTTCCTTATATTTTTAAGACCTAATTATGTCAGACCCAAGCTCTGTCAATATGGTATTACTGTGTCCTGATAAAGAAGCATTTAATATCTGTGCCTACTTTCTTTTAAATGAAGTAAAATCATTGTATAAAATTTTTGAGTTGAGAATAAAATTCTTTTGAGAAGTCTAACCAACCCACTGCTGTTTGTATCTAAGATATTTACCTTGAGAGAGAGGAGTGTACCAGTCTAGTGATCAGTCTCACTAGGTTCAGAGAATTCCTTCAGGCCCTTGATATTGTCTTCTCTGGTAATTTTTGGCAGCCAAACTTTGAACACACACTCTCTCTATAATACAATACCTAAAATAAAACAAAGAGACAACAAGAACCATAATTCATTTCTACCAATTTTAAACAGAAATTTATACCTAAAAAACAACGCAATTTTTATACCTAAATTATAACAACCAGTGGCATTAACTTTGGCATTCTGATGGAGATAGAAGAGCATTAAAATTTCCCTTTCATTTCTACTTGATAACAAGTTATTTTGGGGCTCTATTAAAATACAATAAACTCTGAGGATGAGACTCCTTGGCACCAAGGGATTACTACAAAGCATCAGCTGGTGATACTGGAAAAAGACCTTGAATAAAAGGGGGAAAAGGTAAAGACAAATGAGTTTATATGGCTAAGAGACTTCAAAGTGAGTTGGGATGTCAGCAGAGAGGTAATGCTAATGCACGTCTCAGCGGGATCTCATTGATGGCCAAAGCAGATACTACCCCAAACACTGGAGACCCTGAGGGCTCAGGAGACACCCAGGTCCTACAGTCATAGCAGATAACTCTGGAGTTTGTTGCCTTACCAATAGACCCTACTTTGGAGATTGCTCTCTCGAGTGTGACAGAGTTGGTCTGAGATGTGACTTCTCTACAAATGCCTCTTTTGTCCTTTTTATTTGAACCTGTAGTTGGTGCTGGGGTTGGTAGGTGTACACCCAAGAGACTTGAATCTCTGAGCTGTCCACATGCTAGACCCTAAGCCTCAGCAGAGTTGCAACATCTAGCCTCCAGTTCATTGGACTAACCCAAGACAACTAATAAGGAGGTGAGGATGGACAACCACCACACCAAGGAACCAGGAGAGTCTACAAATGCAAGCAAGAGACTCCCATCCATCAGCCATATGGGATCAAAGTTCCCTCTCAATTAGAGGTGGAGTGGGCATCACCATCCCAGAATCCTCAGGATTGGGGAATAAAATATGGACTAGAGTAGACTTACTGGTATTCTACTATAGACTTATTGTGATTCTAGCAATGGAAGAAATTATAGTATTCATGTGGAGACAGTGACCACTGGAGGTACTGAAGTCAGGGAGAAGGAAAAAGAGATGTAATATGGGGGCATTTTCAGGACTTAGAATTGACCTGAATGACATTGCAATGACAGATACAGGCCTTATATATCCTGCTATAACCTACAGAATCGAGTGGGAGAGAGTATAAACTACAATGTAAACTATAATCCATGCTTAGTGGCAATGCTACAAAATGTGTCCATCAATTGCAATGAATGTACCACACTAATGAAAGAAGCTGTTAATGTGGGGAAAAGTGGAAGGTCTGGGGAGTGGGACATATGGGAATCCCTTATTTTTTTTATGTTACATTTTATGTAATCTAAGTATCTTTTAAAAATAAATAAAAATATTTTTAAAAATATATAATAGTAGTTTAATAAAATGTTCTTATAAAATTATAAACCATAAATATGAAACTCTAAAAAGGAATCATATTTTAAAGATATTATGCAGTCTGTCTTTACTTCCTGCTAATAATACCAATTTTCGACCTGAAAAACCTAGCAAGCTGGAACACATTACTATAAATTAGGGGTAACATCCTTTTAAAAATATTAGCCTTATAGAAATTAGACTTACACTAAAATTCCTCATGAACAACAGTCATGTTGAGGCACATAATTGTGTGGGGGAAATTCCTCCAACAAACACTGGGTAACACATGTGATTAAAAAGTGATAGTCTGGCTTGCTGAAGAGAAGCTTCTAATGAAAACATTTATTTGCCATTACACTGCAAAGATTCCTCTTTCAGTAGCTATAAAATTAAAGCCAAAGCAGGCGAAAGCAAAACCAGTAAGGATTAGATGGAAATTAGCGAAATAAAAAATTTAAAACCCAGAAAATAGAAAAGTCAATGAAACCAAAATGTGAATCTTGGAAATTATCAATAAGATTCAAGAGTGACAAACCTTTAGTGAGACCAAAATAATAACAGAGAGAGAAGAAGAAGACATAAATTACCGTAATCAGTAATTAAGTAATTTACAATTATGGTCAATTGATCTTTGACAGGAGAATACAAGGCAATTTTAAATAAGGAAAGGATAATGTTTTTGACTAATGGTGCTGGAAAAATTGGGTGTCCATATGCAAAAATATGAATTTAGACACTAACCTCACAGATTGCACAAAAATGAACTCAAAATGGATCACAGACATAAATGAAGGGTTAAAATGACAATATTTCAAGTAGAAAACACAGGAAAACTTGTGACCTTGGGTTTGTCCATAAATTCTTAATAGTTTAAATCATACTATAAAGAAAATGAAAAAAAAAAAACAAGACACAGACTGGTGGAAAATATTTACAAATCATTTATCTGAGAAAAGGCTCATACATCTTAATATTCAGAAAAAAACCATTTTTAAAAAACAAGCAAAATATTTGAATAGATAATTCTAAAAGGATAAGCAAATGTATAAGAAACATGTGAAAAGATGCCCATCATAATTAATCCTTAAAGTCACAATGAGATAGTGCTTCATATCTGTTAGAATGGTTTTAATTAGAGCCACTGAGGATGTAGAGAAACTGGAACCTCATACACTGCTAGTGGGAATGTAAAATGGGAGACCGGCTTTAGAGAACACCTTGGATCTTCCTTAAAACATTAAACATAAACTTCTCACCCAAGAAAAATGTAAACATATCCTCACACAAAATCTTTTAAGTGAATGTTAATAGCAGCCTTATTCATAAAAACCTAAAATATGAAACAATCCAAAGTCCATCAGTTGGTGAATAGATAAATTGGATGTAGTATACCCATTCAATAGAATTGTATTAATCAATGAAAAGGAAAAAAATATTACTGATGCATCCTACAACATGGATGTACTCAAACAACAATGATCCTCAAAAACAATGAATAAAGATACAAAAAAAAAAAAACAAATAGTATATTGCGTGCTTTTGGAATGTCCAGAAAAGACTAATCTATAAAGATGGAAACAGGTCATCTTTCGCCTGGGGCTGGGGTGGGATTCGCTGTCAACACAGCATATCTCCTAGAATTAATAAATGTTTTAAAAGTAAATTGAGATAATGACTGCACAACTTAATAAATTTAATAAAATCACTGAATTTTACACTTACACCTGATAAAATTTATGGTATATAATTTATATTCAATAAGGCTATTAAAATTTTAAAAATTAAATAATACAATGGAGAGTCCTTATTCACAAATCAAAATTAAAAGCACAAACACACACAATAAAGCCAGATAAGATATTCATTGGTTAATAAATAAAGCAAAAATATTTTCCTTATCAAGAATTTAGGTCCTTATGAATACTTTTGATTAATTCTGTGTTGTCAGCTTATTGCATAGTGATCACATCAGATTTACAATTTGCATTAATGCATTAAAACCCTAGACTGAAGGAATAAACATTTATCAAGTCTGTTTTTTAATACAATTTTATCATATATTTTGTGGCATTAGCTATTGAAAATCATAAACAAAAGTTGCAATTGCCAAGTAAAAAAAAATTCAGCAGGCTAAATTATGTAAGTTCTAAGGCCATGCTTGAAAAAAAATTGAGAGGGCCTGGCTAGATAGCTCAGTGGATAAAGAGCTCGCTGGGAAACCACATGGGAGGCCCTGGGTTCGGTTCCCAGGGACCTCTCCTAGCGGGCAGACCGCCTTGAGAATGGAAGCCACCATGGGCGGGCCGGAGCCGCCGTGGGCAGGGCAAAAAGCTGCCACGGACAGGCAAAAGCCGCCACGGGCAGGGCAGGTCGCCTGCAAATCGAGCACAACCAGCCACCCGCGAACTGGAGCCGGCCGTGATGGAAGCAGAAGCCGCCCACAAGCGGGGAAAGCCGCGCCTGCGCAGTGACCAAGTCTCGGCGCGTCGCC